>JAYMSV010002970.1:0-10406 GCA_036897745.1 Erodium moschatum | reverse complement strand
ATTTCAATTTTATATAATATTAAACTGATTTAATAAAGAATTAAGTAAATCAGCTAAAAAACAATTAATAATTATCCTATCAGCATAAGGGACTCAGTAAGAGACTCCCATGATAAAACAACCTATTTTTTGAGTCCCAAGTCCCTCAATTTTGTCCAGTAGCATAAGGGACCCAAGACTCAATAAGGGCATTCCCCCTGTACATGGTCTTAAAATGCTCTTAAAGCACCCAAAGAAGCACAATGTGCGAGACTGGAACTTTCTTTTTCCTTACAACCACAGAACTATAATTTTTTGAAAAACAAACGCCGAGCAAATATTTCCTTTTCATGGAACTTTCGTTTTCATCCAATTCTGCTTTAAAATCTGTAGCAAAGGCTGACGCAACAAGTTCATGAACATATAGCCTTTAATTGACGGTCTTGATCATTCAACTCCACAGGTATGCCACAATATCAATATTGTCAATTGAACAACATAAATAGATTGGTATCAACTTCCTGTTGCGAATCTCTCAAAGAACAAAATTCCCAACCCTTTAATCGGGTTCAACAAAATCAAGCTACACGCTAAAGCCAACTTTCGCCAAGGAAATATAAATAGAGGTTGCTGAGTAAACTAAAACTGATCAAACTTTTCAATCTTCCTCTTCTCCTTCGTTCTCAGCAATGTTGAAGTACCTCAACTCGTAAACATTGCGATCTTTGTTGGCAGCAATCACTCTGAGCCAGTCTCGCACATTGTGCTTCTTTAGGTACTTTTTCGTCAAATACTTCAAATACCTAAACAGCATGCAAAAATATAAATGAGGATGATAGTGCGTATCTAAACAGTCAACCATGGAAGAATAACAATGAGAAACCAAGCATATAGCAAAATAGACCATGTTAGCAAAACCAACAGGCTTAATCAAATGAGCAAAGAAATATCACAGAAACGAATGCTAGATAGTTAAATAACCAAAGCAACTACAAAAACGGCCTTAAGTTCATTTCACAAATACTTATGCTAGCAAAATCATCCATGTACAATAAAAATGAAGGAAACAAACAATCCTTGGGATAAATTATCAGAAGTTTCGTGTAAAATCCACATTTCCCCATCCTCCACCACCAGCAGAGTGAATTTGTTCCTTGTGAGCAACAAAAAGAAGCCAGAGTGCCCGTTATCAAAGCCATTATTCTAAAGTTAGCGGCTATAGCCTTGATGATAGCATGCACACCACATCTTAAGTTCTATGCATCAGAGATTCAAGAGCAAGCATTGTTATTCAAAACCAAACAGATATTTTAGTCTCTATCATTTACCAAGTCACCTCTGTAACCAGAGTACATCACATTAGCAAGCATTGTTGTTTTACATAAAAGACTCCATGAACACAAATAATCGACTCTGAGAAAGAAAATAGAATCTAGGAGCTCTAACAAGTCAAGCATATTTGTATCAATTGGTGATCATGATGGACCAAAATCAACTATCAATCACAAATTTAATCCATAGCACAAAATAATTAAATAAAATTCAAGAGCAATAAACGAGATTAGCACAAATAAGCATAGATGAAACTACCTCTTGGAGAAGTTGCTGTAGGAGGTAACAGTAATCTTGCTCTTCTCACGGGTGACGGTGACAGCATCACCGAGAGCACCAGCCTTGCCACCAACCTTGATCCTCTCCTGCAGAAACTTCTCCAGAGAAGCAATGTCCATGATCTTATCATCCACAGGCTTCGTGCAATCGATCATGAAGCTCGCTCCTTTCTTCTTACCCTTCGTCCCCACCGTGCTTCCTCGACTCATCTTCGATTTCTCTCTGCATAAACCCAAGATAGGAACAGTTAATCCGACATTTCATTTTCTATTCAGCCAAACGGAGGGAGAGGGACGTACCGTTGGAGTAGTGAGGTCTGCTGAGGCTGAAGCGACTGTAAATCGGCGTCAGGGAAGAGGTGGGAACAATTAGGGTTTGGGCTTTTATGCTTCTTCTCTACCAAGCCCCGGGTTTGGGAATGGTTAAGTCGGGTTTATGCTAAACCGTTAATAGAAACGGGCGAGTCAAGTAAAAAGATTATTCGGTGCAGCGTTCTGTACTGTAACTCTGTAACGATTTTCTAATATGTATATCATTCCTTTTCTTTGAGCATGGTAACCCTGAAATTTTATCATGAAAATATAAAAGGAGGATGAAACAAAATTCATGATATATTCGAAATGTTGATCTTATCACTAGAAACCTTGAACAACTAAGGTAAAATATTAGGGGATCTATCTTTGTTCGCGGACTGAAATGATGCAATCGTTTCTCCCGGCTCGATTCAGATGGACTTGTAATGGCTCTAATGTTTGTCTGTCCCGCGATGGAAACCCCGTTGTATGAAGAGCGCAAGGTAGCCGAGGAGTTTAGGAGAAGGAGTAGGCTTGGGGTCGATTTGTATCAGATCTCATTGGGATGGGACGTATGTCCTCAATAGCGTCCTACTTTCCTGTCTGGTACTCATCGGGACTGGCGAAACTGCGTAGCAGAGCTCACTTGTTCGTTGAGGACAACAAGAGCTTCTGTTCGTGATCCACGGCAGCATAGCGTTGCTGCCGATTTTCCTCCTGTTGTTGCCGACACTCTGGAGGGGACACCACCGTCTTCCAGCGTTGGCCACGTCTGCCAATCCAACCGCTAATCCCAATCTCTATGATTCAAATCGGGGACAAATGAGGTGGAGATAGCGATGGTGGAATCATAGGTGATAGTGGTGGGAGCTTAGGAGAAGTCGCCGCCTGGGAGAGGAGCGGTGGTTGGGGTAAAGGTAGAGGAAACGTCACCGGCTGGGGAAGGAGCAGTGGTCGTGGTGGAGGCAATAGGGAGAGTGGTGGTTGTGGTGGAGACCATGGGAGAGTGGCGGAAAACCAGGGGGAAGTCGGGGCGGATGAAGAATAGGTGTGGAAGGAGGAGACCAAGATGATTCACCAGAGAGAGAACGCTTTATCGGACGAGGACGGCTAGAGCCGACTGAGGGAGGGGAGAGAGGTCCCACGAGCGAGAGAGATTTTTAGCATTGAAATTAAGATATTTTCCGTCAATTATTCTTAACTTTTATCGACGATTGAAAATTAATGCTCAAACCAAGGCTTCCAATTATGACAACTAGATAGTTTGAAGAAGTAAGACCGAAACTCTGTCTTATTTTTTCTTGACAAGAACTGAAAATCAATATTATTAATATAATAAGGAGATCAAAAGAAACTCTACCCAACGAGAAATCATGATAATGATATCCAAGGGAAGGGTAGACGACCCTGACAGAACCAAGATCGACCACCTAACAGATTATCTTTATATCTCAGATCTGAAAACCAGATGTGAAATAAACCCGATAAACCATAACTGGTGACTAACACATTAATAACAAACAACTCAAAATCAAGAATTTTATTGTCCTATAAACAACTAAAGTCTTGATCTTTAACAGAGACATGTCTTCAGTAATGGTGAAGGATGCTAAAGTCTTGATCCTGGATTCTCGATGGTTGATTGCATATAATGTAAAGGAAGGAGGGCGAGGATGTGACAAGTACAAACACTCTCTGTACTAATCAGGTAGAGAATCCCCTTCCCCATCCGATCTAATGCGGGGAACTCATGGGCCCCAGGGAGGCTGATGAACGACCTTCACCTGATCCGTCATTGGCTTGGACTCTTCGTTTTTCCCATTTCGCCCTCGACCCTTGTAAAGATCCGGATTTTCACCGTCCAAATACCGACTTACACCACCCTGTTTGTCATTTTACTACCCTTCAAATTTTAAGCCCATTCTTTAGAAGTTTTATTGATATTTAGTATTTGAGAATAAAAAGGGCGACCGAAAATCCATTCAAGATCAGCTAAAACACTGAACAAATTATGACATTTCCGTTTTCGCACATTTTTCACTACCTCCCTGATATTTGTTCCTATTGATAAGAACAATGTATTGATTTATCTTCTGTTTCTCTTTACAAATACTAGTTACATGAAAAGAGAAATCTTGGCCAATATCAGTTACAAGCAACATGACAAGGTGATACGTTCGTATCTGTATAGATTTTTTTTTTATCAGAGAAGTTTTATAGTCGTATCTGTATCTATTAATTCAGACAGTAAAACTCCACTTCCTCTCAGTGAGGTAACTATATACAAATCACCACCATCACACAAACAATGAGTTTGCAGTGAATTCATCACAGAACCAGAAGATGCTGACTCCATCATAACTTCTCCAGCGGTTTTAGGTCACTTGAAGAAAGCTCAGCATACATGTTCGAAAGTTCTTTAGCAAAATATGCCTTCGCCTGAGGCCTCTTGACCTGGAAAATAAGTTGTCAAGCTAAACAGCAAACAACGAATATTCTTTCTCCATGATTCTCTTTCAAAACCAGGCTGAAAGTGCAGTTCAAGGATAGTCATATTTTTCTCTACTTTATTACCACAGAAACAAAGAACTAAGAAATATTGACCTTACATTGATCTGATTTTTTTTAAGCATTTACCTTGAATGTTGGTGTAAGAAGGCCATTCTCAACAGTGAATGGTTCAAGAACCAAAGTCACAGCTTTTGCGAATTCAAAACCTCTCAACTGCACATTTCCAAGTACATAAATCTCTGCCCTGATCTGATCATGCAAGGTTCAACACATCAAAATAGATTACCTTGGCTTCCCTTCCAATTTCATCCATGTCCGCCAGAACAGCAGCCTTTGTTCTAGGGTCATTGCACAATTGTCCAAAATTGTCAAACTGCATGTAACAATGTTGACGATAAACAGTTAAAGTGGCAAGGAACTCGTAGTGATGATATATATTCAAAGTACAAAGTCAATCATTGAACTATTAAATCTCTTAGTTGTGAAAGGGAACTCGTAGTGTTCCAAGTCATAGCACATATAGATCTTTATCTTTCTAATGCGCACGCTAAAATACATGGCAGCGAAATATATAACTATCTCAGATTTAAGGTGGCAATAAGTTAACATTTTGTAAAGTTATCTCCTAGATGCCAAACTCAAAGTGATCCAAACAAATAAAAGACTAATAAATCCGGTCACTAAAGAACTCCTTAACCCTTAACTGTGATAACAACAAACTGCTATTATTTTTGTATTTGTACTAAAATGATTTATGAACATATAAAATAACCATGGCTTGTAAAGTGCCACCAGCTCATCCCAAATAGATTCTGGTAATTATAAAACTCGATTTACCATTTAAGCTTATTTTAGCTTAACTTATTCACGAGCCATACCCTATTCCACATCTGCGAACACTCAAACTAGAAATTACTGCAGTTAGTAGGGTTGGCAGAAGAACAACCTTGATGCCTTCAGATGCAGCCCAATCTTTCAATACATCTGGATCCACAGCAACTATAGCTACTAGGTAGGAATTCAGACTATCACCTAGCAAAAAAAGAGAGCAAGAAATCAGCAGGTAACCCACCCACATGCAACAACCTATATCATACAAATGTATTCATGTTGAGATATTTATTTGATCCCATGAATTTGTCGACGCATGTCTGAACCAGGGACTTAGTCACCACTTCTACTACCCTATATAAAGTGCTGATATTCTATTATCAAATCACAACAATATTAACGGCGTCAGTTCATATCCTCAACACTTACCATATACAAAACACTGGGAGATAAACTTGCTCTTGGCGTATACATTCTCAACCTTTTCTGGTGCTACATACTCACCCTGAGCCAACTTAAATATGTTCTTTTTCCTGTCATAAATTGACAACTGACTTCAAGTAAGGTTGTAATTGAGTTAAATATCATAAACTGGCAATAGATTTGAAATCCTGTAGAAGACTATAAAGGATATTAAACTAAACAAAAAAAATGAACCAAACATATATTTTACTACAACTTGAATAATATGACAAAAGATACTATAAAATTACCTATCAATAATTTTAAGGCGGCCTCCAGGTAACCACAATCCAATGTCTCCTGTGTGCAGCCAACCATCCTCATCCATCACTTCTCTCCTGCAATCAACTAGATAGTGAGGTAAACTGAATATATACTAACTCATTTAGCACTAACATGATAGCATAGAAAGGTTAAGTACGTTTGAACTTCATCCTTGTAGTAGCCTCGAAAAATAATAGGACCCCTGACACAAATTTCGCCACGAGGATGAGGCTGATCATCGGCAGTGTAATTCATTTCAGGAACATCCACAAGTTTAATTTCTGAAACGTAAAAAATAAGACTAAACATGAAGTACCTTCTGTGTACTCAATATGAAGTGGGTAGATGTTATCATGTGAGGGGGGAGATTTTTGTGTATTTTACATGTGAGTAAATGTCCCATATCGAAGAAGGGTTGGGATTAAGATATATATATCAGCTGTGTTGTGATTATTTTTCATAAACAATAAGTACAAGTGCATGACTCACCACATGCAGGATTAGGAGACCCGACATGACCAGACAAAGTATCACCCTCATCCATGCAGCTAATGACACAAGATGTTTCGGTCATACCATATCCTTCAAGCACTTGGCAGCCAAAGCACCTATCAGTTGTGTTAATATGACGCAGGAGAGAAACACAATTAATCAATACTCACTGTGAACACTGAACAGTGAGAGGAAGAAAAGGTCACAGAAAAGCAACCACAGAACGGTTCATCTTGCTAGATTTTGAACTTACACCCTCAAAAAGTCCATGATATCAGGAGACAGAGGTGAAGCACCTGACCCCATAAAACGAACTCTTCCTCCAAGTTTTCCCTTGATTTTATTGAACACCAATCTATCCCATACAGGCGATGAATTTCGACCTGACAAGTTATGTTAGCATAATCAAGCAAAATTAGAAAATATCAAGTAACATGTACATATGCACTAAATCACATAGCTCGGACAGACCATGAAACTTTCACATTCATCAGGTACCCTAGAAATTAAATAATGAGATATAAGGCAACCAATATAAAGTCTATGTTATCACAGGGAAGGGTCTAGAATTAACATACATACCATTCATTACAGCTTGCTTCTTAGAATTGTAGGCTGCTTTAAATAGCTTCTCCCTCAGCACCCCAGAAGACTTTACAGCATTTGTTATTCTAAGAAAATTAACTGAATCAGACTTATTTGACAACACAACTAAAATGAGCACTCAGAATGCACTCTACCATGATCTTACCCAGCGTATATACGATTATACAACCTAGGAACACTGCAAAACAATGTCGGTCTTAGAACAGCCAAATCGTCCATCAGTTTCAAGTTGTCCTGTGGAAAAAGAGGACTATTAGACATGGATTAATAACGATAAGCATTAGTTCAGTAACACATACCCCCTGGTAGAAACCTATGGCAACACCATAGTACACTGACAAAATTTGGTTGGTCCTTTCATAAATGTGAGCCAGAGGAAGATATGACATGTAACTGTAAAACACAACGAACGATTCAACAAAAGCTCAAGGACAAAAGAGACACGAACTTACTCTCAATGTAGCAAATAACTGAATGGATGCTTACATATCCGACGGGCAGAATTTGACGACATTACTGAAACCAGCAACACTTGCAATCAAGTTTCCATGAGTTAATACAGCTCCCTTTTCGAAGGAAATAAAGAAAATGTTAGATGGCTTAACCCTGAAAGAAGTAGATAATGCAGGATAGCTAATTTACTACCTTAGGTGTTCCAGTAGTACCACTTGTGTAGCATATGGTTGCAACATCTTCTGGCTTTGGGGAGGAAAAAGGCTGAAGATTACTACGACCCTAAAAGAAAATATTCTTGTAAGGCAATCAAACATTTAAACATCTTTGCATAGATTGACACTATTGTAAAACATATGCATGTTAAAAAAACTTCATTCAGCTAAGTTGCTAATGTAGTGTGGATGCTGATGAAAACCTACCAAGGTCAAAGTGCATTTGTTTCCAAAAACAAACTTTCCAAACATGCAAGCAAATAATGAAAACAACCAGGTAAATTGTGAATGTTCCTTTGCTAAACATAACATACACAGACCACAGAGAAGTTTGGCACGATGTATTCTGGTAAATCAAAAATCAAATCAACAAGCATGCAGAAAATTATAGTATGCTCTGACGTTTACATGTTTTTAGGAGCGTGCTAGCAAACTACTTTTGTAATAGGAGTGAGGCAAAAGGAAGGAAAGATCTAAAAAGTTACCTGACTTAGAAGTTTCAAATAAGATATAAGTGTTATTCCACATCTTGATGGAAGTGAGGGCAAGTTAGCATCTGCTCCTCCAATTACCTGCATTATCAAGAATGTGATGCAGGACAAAAGAATTAGAATAAAGAACCCTGCTTATTTGCTCTTTGATGAATTGTTTACTTAGATGCTGTCAGAACTCAGTGAGATCAACTCACCACTATAAGGCGTACAGACGGGATCTCTGATAAGAAGGTCAGTAACTGCGAATTCCAGAGTAGGATGGAAGAGATGTTACAAGTACAAAGGAAAAATTTGTATACAAATGAGATAAAATCACCCGCACTAGCTCAAAGGCCACCCTCACCAAAGATCAAACTTACAGTGTTCAGAGTTTGGGGGACACAAAATATAGCCTGTGCAACCGAATGGTTTACAACATACCTAACAGCATCTGGACCTGTATATATACAAGACATAATACTGTTACTCATTGCTTCGTAGAAACTTGTGATGGATCCGTTAAATGTAAAGTACACACCAAGGGTATCATATAAAGGAACCGATATATAAGAATATGCTGAGCAAGCATGATCCACAATCAGCCACTCTGGTCTGTTTATAAAATAAAGTCCCACACAAGCACCCTGTACCACCAGAGACCATGTGATGCAAAACATCATTAAATTGCATACCATATCAATATAAATGACAAGTACCATTTGAATTCATGAAGGAGAAATCGTCGACGTATATCAAAATCTTAAATAATAAGCTAAATATGAGGAGAGAGCTGAAGATTTGTGCCCAATGGAATAAGCTAAATACGAGGAGAGAGCAGGGGTTTTGTGCCCAATGGAATAACTCACATCCGATAGCCCATGATACCGAAGGCCTGATCCTATTGCCTCCCTAGCTGTGCCAGCTTCTCCATATGTCATCCATGTGTACCTTCATGAGGACAGATACTAAATGATATGTAACACGAACAAGCATGGTTTATTCTCTATCAACTTATATGTACAAAGATAACTGATAACCAACTTACTCTCCAACCCCTCCATCAGCCTGGATTCGTGTGCCTAAATACTTGTAGTCTCGGAATATTTCAACAGCGTGCCTGTTTTTCATAAACATGACGAGCATTATTTCATCTACAAAAAAGCAAATGGATACGCATATCTAAGCTCGTAAAATTAATGGTATTCTGT
This sequence comes from Erodium moschatum, assembly GCA_036897745.1. NCBI lineage: Eukaryota > Viridiplantae > Streptophyta > Magnoliopsida > Geraniales > Geraniaceae > Erodium > Erodium moschatum. The sequence goes on along the minus strand of JAYMSV010002970.1, from coordinate 1,008 downwards.
GTTGATTAGTATAGTACTATAGCAGTCATGGTAATCAGGGAGACTGACAGCTAAAAAAATGGAGGCCTAATGCATGATAATAATCAAGAATTCATGGTAATGATTGCCAATGACAGAATCTCACATGAAGTTGTCATGTAGTGTCCCAATCTCAGGGTGGTCAGGGAATCTATTTATGAGCTTCATCGGAGAGCGCGCCGATCTTACAAGTAACAAGACAGAATAAAGAAGATTATTCATTTCGTCACTGTCAGGGAACATTCATTACAGCAGAAGGAAATCATTCAGAGCCAAACCTGTATACATTCCATTTCCCAGTATGTAATTTTTCTGGAAGCACTACACTGTACCTTTGACCTGCTCAAGAATCGAACCAGAGAATTTGATCTACTATATATAAAATTAAAGGAAGAAAGCGAAACATGTAATTTATTCAGAAGATTAACCAGTGAACCACTTCCATTAGAATTCCCTAATTTCATCACCATGCCTTCTCAGCTCTCACCATTCAACACTAGAAAATCCAGTAAAAAATTCTCAGTAAAAACTGAGCCACCAACCTTCAAATTGAGTACAATTTTACCAAACCTGATGGATTTGGTGGCTAACCTAACTTCAGGTGATGAACCGGGACCATTCAAATAGGAAAAAGGTTGACGATTAATACTTCAGGGAGTGAATTTTCAATAGGCTATTTATTGCTTCCATAGCTAAACAAAGAAGAGTCGACAAGATTTTCCACTCCAGAAACAAAATCGAAATACAGACTTAACACGATTCTCTCTGTATAATCCCAATCATCCAAACACCACACCAGAGCAATTCTTATGCTGAGCTTCGACTTTACACACAGCAATACAAAGAAGAGCTTAACTCAACCAATCGATAGCAGGAGACGGCAAAAATCACTATATACATGTATATACATAAAAAAAAGTGTACGTATGTACAGTACCGTGAACGAACTCTGCGGCGGGTGGGTTGGGTTGGGGGACGGGGGGAGGGCTC
>JAYMSV010002969.1:0-10406 GCA_036897745.1 Erodium moschatum | reverse complement strand
TATTTAAATTTGAAATTTGACTTAGGTTGATATAGTTTAAAATTGATTTAGTTTCTTTCTATTATTTATATTGATATTTATTTTAATCGTTGAGATAGTTTTAATTACTTTAAAATATATAAGTAATCATTTAAATTAGTTAATAAATTTGATGTAATGGAATTTCAAGTTTTACTATCCATTTTAGTTAATTAATATTTTTAGTCAATTAAATTTATATTTTAGTTAATTTATTTATGAATTTAATAAATTCAGCAAAAACAATAATTAATTATCCAGTCAGCATACACTCAGCACTATTCCAAACTCTGCTCCCCTGCTCCCCACAATGTAGAACCCTCTCAGATTCAGGGGAGCACACCTCAGATACTCCTAACTCTGCACCCTGCACCTCGCACCCTGCTCCCCTACGATGTACATGCTCTAAGAGGGTTCCAAGGAGGCCTTCTATCTTGTGACTTTTGTTTCAGCTCTTTCTAGGTTGGGGGGTTTTAGGGAGGGTATTGGGTGGTGATGCTGAGTGTTTTTCCTTTTCTTTGCACTGGGTGGGAATTCTAGTTACCCAGTACTGATTCTGGTGCTTTGGTTCATTGGTCATCTTGCTGGTACTGGTTTGAGAGTGGGTAGTCTTTGCTTTGCAGTTGATTGTTATGTTGTCTGGGGTCAGCTGAGTGGCTTTGGCGGGTTTTGTTTGAGAAGGGCTGCTTCATGGTGGCTGCTTCATGGTGACTTGTCCTGTTCCTGCAGTGCTTGCCTCTTTGCTACAGGATACCTAGTTGGAGTTCGGTTGGGTGGTCATCTTCCCTGTTCCTCAGCTGAGGTCCTCATCTTGGCTTGTTTATTTCTTGGTGTCTTCATACTGGTTCCTTTGGAAGGTTGGGATTGTAGCCCTGTTTGCTCTCGATTTCGTGAGTCCTAAGCTATTTTTGTATTGCAGGTACCTTGTGGCACAAATTTGTTTCTCTTCCCTTGTTTGTGGGGACAGTTGGGTGTATTTGAGAGGTCCTTCTTCCTCTAGTCTTGAATTAAGACTAGAGCACCAATATATTTTACTTGTCTTTTCTAAAAAAAAAATATATATATACAATCACAAACAAAATTTGACGTTCCCTTATTAATATTTTTCCAGTCGTATATAACATATCAGTAATTAGTTTGTTGGATGAGATCTCTAATTCAACTGAACAAAATTACTTTTAAATTTAGTACATCTAAATCGATCTAAATCCGGTTAAGTGGAGTACGTGAATCCCCTTTTTGAGAAGCAAAACTATGAAAAGCAATCATGTGTATTGCATTTCGAGATATAGAAAAAGAAAGAGAAGACTTGTAATGCTTACAAAACTATTTTTAGCAGAAATTGCAAATAAAACACATACATCACGTTTATGAATGACCTTCTCTGCAAGGAAATAAGAATTGCAGCCAAGATGGATAACTAAGGCAATTTTGTGTATTCCGTCAGTGTTGTTCGGTGTCTGTTGTTCAGTACGACAAATTTATTAATTTATTGATGAATCTTTCTTTTCGAGAGACAATAATAACAAATATTGATAGTTAAGGCTGATGGAACTCCGGCACAGGGTTGGTCCCCCCCACAGAATATAATTTACATCGTGGGGTTCTTATTAAATTATCGTCTAAAATATAACTGCCTATGAAAGACGAAAGGTGGAAGCTACCTACTTGTCCTAAAACACTGCTTCTCTCTTCCCACATTATCCATCATGTAATGGATCTGCCCAACTACTCTTCTTGGGTATATTATTTAAATTAATCACTAATTAAACAAATATTAGTGCTTTTGGTTGACCTTCTGTCTCTCTTTAATAGAATACATGGAGTCTTGGACTCATACATCCACTAAACCAAATGTAGATGCTTAACATCTCACAATAATTTAGGCCCCAAGTGGGCATGTCTTTCATATTATTCCAAGGCATGCACTGTAAAAGAAATCTCAGTGCTCCCTGAATTTGTAATTGTTTAAGCAAATCACCTTCAACATTCCAAATAGTTACTTATGCTTATGCAACGAGATGAAAACGGTGAGAGTTATGAGAACTCCAAGTCCTTCCATTTCTAATTCAGATGCAACACTCATTCCGAAGACAAAATCTCTCGAAGGCAATACTGAGGAAGAAAAATCGTAGAGTTACTGTAAGGTTTTGGGGCTTAAAGCGTGTATCTTTGATGCTTTGGTGATTGAGCAGTTTGAAAACCTAGATGCACAGATCAATTAAAGAGTTCTTTTCGATTCTGATTCTGAGCAGGAGCATGTGAATTTAGATGATGATATAGGCCCTCCTTTGGATGGGCAGGCAATTCGTCCCTCTTCTCCTTCTGTTTAAGCATAACGGAGGATCATCTCTTGGTTTGTGAGAGGATCCATTTCTTCTTAAAAGAGGAGAGCAGTAACAGTCCTAGGGAACAAGCAAAGACTTGTCTTTCTATTTATTCTAGGATCCAAGCAGGTAGTTATCTTAGATTCCCCATTGAGGTCTTGGGTTTTAATAGTGTTTGGGATTTTTTTTGTGCCAGCTCAGGGAAGCTCTTGTGAGATCCTTTCACCAAGGTTTCTTCTTGGATCTCAGTTCTTTGGGTTCAGTTTACGAGCAAGTGCTTTTCTGGCTTATAGACAGGAGTTGTGGGATCAACTATCCTCTGAATTAGCATCTGTTATCCTTTTTGTGGGAGAGTTTTTTTTGTAGTACTTTTTACCTCAGATTGGTCATCTTATAATCTGATCGTATCAAGCTCTTTGGCATTTATTTCCTTCTTGGTTGATGGGGGAGCTTTGGTTTTCCCTTGATTGGTGGGAAGTACTTTTGGTTTGGATCAGGCTCAGTGGCATAAAGTCTTGATTGTTCTGTTTGCGTGGGAGGTCTGGTCTTTGGTGGTTTACTGGTGGGGCTTTACTCCACAAGTTGTGAAGGCCCTACTCATCTCTTGATCCTTTGTCTTGATGTAGAAAGCCTTTGTACAAGTCGGGTTTTTGAGGTTGCGCTCGTCTCAAGCTTTTCCCTCTTAGGGTTCTGGTGGGTTTTACTTGGTTTTTTGGCCTATTATGGCTGGTTTTCACAGGTGTCGTGGGTCTCGTGGTTCATACTTCAGACTATGTTTGTTTAGATATTTTGGGTTTCTTCAGTACTTTTCTTGTATTTTGGATTTGATTTTGTTCTTGCCTAGGTCCGGTGTGCTGTTGGGAAGAATATGATTCACTTGAAAATGGAGTTTCTCTCTACTCGCTACAGTAACATCTCAAGAACACTTTGAAGATTAGCAAGAACTTTGAAGATCAGGCTGCAGATCGGCTACAGAGGGTTGATCCTCAAGTTCTTGATACGAGTTATGGGTCGATACATAGATGAAGAACTGAGAGCTCTAGGAGCTTCACCAAGCAAGGAATCGTGGTCCCCAAATGGTACAACAAAGCTCATCAATGGCCGGAAAGCAAGGGGCATTTACCAGGATAAAACGGGAGCTCTGAAGTATTACAACAAGCAAGACCCTCCCACATCACAACATGCAACAAGAAGATCACTTGAGGAAGCGCTACAAATTACAAATAATAGGGATAATGCTATGGAGCGGGAGACTGAAGGGATTGGTAAGAACATTTCTTCATAATCTCAAACTAAAGAAGAAACTTCTATCGGAGAAACGTTTTATCTCAAGAAAAAAATCAGAAGATGATTGGAGACAGTTCAGGCAAGCAAAGAAGGTGAGAAAGGGAGATAGGCTTAAATCAGTTATAATCTGAAACAAGCAATTTCAACAAGAAGCTTCATCCTCATTGGGATATCCCTACCGGGGTTTGAAGAAGTTCAACCAAAGAAGACTCAACCCCCTGCAATGCAAGCTGAAGCTCAAGAAGGAGACAGGAAAAGAAAGTTTATGCATCAACCTAAAATCTCAAATTCAGTAGCCTTTGTGTATAACCTACCTCATTTTGCCAAAAATAGATGGCTCTTTGATCTTTTTTCAGGTATTGGAGGATTATTGAAAGTTGTGGTAGCACCAAAGCAAAATAGAGCAGGGAAATGGTTTGGGTTCTATTACTTTTCTCAGCTTAATGGCTTACATGAAGCAATCTATAGATTCAATGGCTTCACCCTATCCATACATAAGCTCTTTGTCACTGAAGCCTGGAACAAAGGAGCACTCAACCAAAAAGATAGCAACTCTGCTATGTTTTTTCCTTCTCAATATCCTCCTCTACATGGCTCTATAGTTACTACACAAGATTAGATTCTTTACAATTCCTTTTTGGCCATAACCAACAGTATCTACGATGCAAAAACAATTATGAATGAGATAGCTTCAGAAGGGGTCTTTGAAGTGCAAATTAAGGCCCTGGGAAACAAGGTTATGTTGGTACATTGTCCAGACCCTTCTTTTGAAAAGGAATTGCTGAGAGAAGAAGAATGTTAGTTGGATAAATAGCTTACAATTCTGCCTAATAAACAAAAGCTATGCAGGAGGCGTGGAAAATTTATTTGGCTAGCAATAAATGGTATTCCATTTCATGGTTGGTGTGAGGAAACTTTTGAGGTTTGTATCAGGAAATTTGGTGCCTTGGTTTTTACCCATCCTAGATGTAAATCAGGCTTATGTTCTGGTGCATACAACAAAGCTATCGGGAATCTCTAAAGAATTTCAGATTAAATTGGGCAGTGAGGAGTTCACAGTTTGGGTCCATTCTACTGAAGCATCTGCTCTTCCAACACCGATGAGAAAGAAATCAAATTCTACCTCTCTCTCCCACAACTCAACCTCTTCTGTTCAACATAAAGCTCCAACCATTAATAGATCTGATGATTCTTCTATTATTGGTAAAAATCAAGTTCTACCTCTCTCTCCCCAGGAAGTGGATAGTTAATGAAGAAGAAGTTATTGGTTCAGAGGAACATTCTCTCAGTAAACTGGTTGTTCAGGACACTTTTTCAGATGGGGTAGAACCAGAATTGATGAGAAATACTTTGGTGGTATCTGCTGATCTACATGATGGTGGCAAGAACATTAATTCTCTTGGCTCCCCCTCTCCTCCAATGGACAAGTCTCAAGGGCAGGATATTCCTTCTGCATCTATGATAAAAGGTCAGAACTTGATTGTTCCCATGGGACCCGAAAAGCTGTCTCACAATCTAGTTACTCCAATGACCTAGTCTAAAAAAACTCAAAGGTTGAAAGAGGTCGTAGTTGCTGAAGTTAAAACTGAAAATTTTCCTATCCCAGTTTCAAGGGGAGAAAAGACTATAGCAGATCAACATTTAGTGAAGGATAAATCCTCTTCTTTCTCCCAAATAGTTTATGCTCAAAATGACACTTTGGAAGCAGCCACATTAATTGCTACTGACCCTTCTTGTGGTTTACGCCCAACTTGTGGTCTACATACCTCAAAGTCTCAATAACATCTTGGCCCTGGGCTGGACCTACTGAATTGTGGGATTTCTACACCAACTCCCCGTGCTTCTTCTATGGTGGACATCCCTTTTCTGCAAGCCCAAATAAATGAAGTGGCAGATCTCATGGGTTTCTCTGTTGAAAAGAAGGATTCTCCCTCCCTCAAATTTTCTAAAAAATAGAGAGGAAAAAAGAAAAGGCTCTATCCACAAGGTTATGTTACCAGATCAAAATTAAGAGAAGGCAGAATTAGCTCCAGATCATCTCCAACCAAAAACCTTACTCTACAACAAAGTCAAAGGGCTTGGAATTTCGGTAAGGCCATTGGTATCAGGTCTAAATACTCAGAGGATATTGTTATTGAAAGACTCAGATCTTTAGAGGATGAGCACACTGGCTCAGTAGATCTGGAGGTGGGAAGTGATGGAGATTATGTAGACTTGGAAGAGGATAGTGAATCCGATAAGGAAAGTTTGGTAGGCAAGGAGCTTACAACCTCTCTCTTAAATTAATTTCAACATGAAGATACTCTCATGGAACTTGAGAGGTCTTTCCTCCTCTCAAAAGAGGAGGACTCTAGCTGACGTGACCAGCAAGCAATCCCCACAATTCATCCTAATTTAAAAATTTATGCTGGAATTGATCCCAAATATATTGCTGAGAACCTGTGGTTTAGCTAGAGGCTGGAAATGGAGTTCATCCCATCTTTTGAATCCTCAGAAGGCCTCATCTCACTCTGGAAGACATCTCATTTTTATAAAACTCTCAGTATCTCTTCTTGAATGAGCTCTCATTTGGAATGGTATAATCACATCTCTCAATAAAGCATGTTGTATAATCAATATATATTCTCCTTGTTCTAGGAGTGGAAGGAGTGCCTTTTGGAGGTCTCTACAAAATAATTTGCAGACTTATATTACTACTGAACTTGTTCTTTTAGCTGGTGATTTCAATACAGTATTGTCTCCACGTGAAAGATCCAATTTCAGGGCCTCTAACTCATATATGGCCAGCTTTCAGGAGTTTATTGATAATCTAGCTCTTATTGACTTGCCTCTCTCAGGGGGGGAAATTTACACGGTTTTGTCATGGATCCTCTGCCTCTGGATAGATAAGTTTCTGATCACCAGTGAATTTCTAGCTGCATATGGATCTCTCACACAGCTTAGCCTTCCAAGATGTATCTCAGATCATAAACTTGTCATTCTTTTTGATAAACAACTTTATTGGGGTCCCAGACCCTTCAAATTCCTTAATATATGGGTTGAGGATGCAAGATTCTTTCGTGCACTACAAATCTTTTGCTCATCTTATCAGGTGGATGGTCTTCCACATATTGTTCTCTGACAGAAATTAAAATACCTCAAGGAGGATCTTAAGAAATGGAATCTGGAAGTGTTTGGAATTTTGGGGACTTCCATTGCTAAACTCAGAAAAGACATTGATCAATTAGATTTTATAATTGATTCAAGGCCTTTATCTCCTTCAGAATGCTCTTCTAGAGGAAGCCTCAAAGCTGAGCTGATTAAGAAAACAAAGTTACTCTCAAAACTTTGGAGTTTAAAGGCTAGAAGAAAATGGCTCCTAGAGGGAGACAAAGGATCAAATTCTTCCACAAAGTTGCTAATTTCAAAGGGGTCAGAAAACAAATCTCACAAATTAAGTACCGAAGGGAATTTTTATCTAATCCAAAACTCATTAAAGATGCAGCTTCCCCTCACTTCAGTACCAGGTTTGGAGAATCTCAGTTTGATATATTAATTTTAGACCAACTACAGTTCAAGTCAATTTCTCAATTTCAAGCTGATTGGATGGAGAGATCCTTTTCTGAAGAAGAAGTATTACTTGTTGTAATGTCCTGCGCTGGGGACAAATCCATAGGCCCTGATGGCTTCACCTTAAAAAAATTTCAAATTTGTTGGTCAATAATCAAAGAGGACATTATGAATTTCTTCAACCATTTCCATAAATCTGGTCACTTAGGAAAGGGGCTCAACTCATCCTTCATGGCTCTCGTTCCTAAATGCGTGGCTCTATAAACTTTTGATGATTATAGACCAATACGCCTAATGGGTGGAATTTATAAAATCTTGTCAAAGCTTCTAGCTACAAGGCTCAAGTCAGTATTGGATTATCTTGTAGGATCAGAGAAAGCAGGCTTTGTAGCTGGGAGGCAAATTTTTGCTGGTATTCTTGTTGCAGATGAAGTGGTACAACATCTAAAGCAATCAAAGAAAAGGACCGTTATATTTAAAGCAGACTTTGAAAAGGAATTTGACAATGTAAGTTGGATGTATACTTTGAAACTACTCATAAGAATGGGCTTTGGATATCATTGGAAATTGTGGATGATATCTTGCTTCAAACCTCAAGTGTCTACCCTCATCAATGGATCTCCTTCTCCTGATTTCAAGCTTCATAAAGGGATCAGACAAGGATGTGTCCTCTCTCCCTTACCCTTTACTTTGATTGATGAGGGTCCCAACCAGATCATGAAAGCAGGAGTTGCAAATAATCAATTCTCAGGCATTTCTCTGAGTTTAAATGGGCCTACAATCACTCACCTACAATTTGCAGATGATTCCATTTTTTTCATCCAAACTTTACTTGAGAGAGCTGATAATCTAAAAAATGCTCTCTCTTAATTTCACTTAGCTTCAGGATTGGGAGTAAATTATAGTAAATCAGCTATCATACCTATGAACCTCCCTCCAAATGGTGCAAATCAATATTCTAGTATTTTTCCATGCTTGGAGCAGAGTCTACCTATGGATTATTTGAGATTTCCTATGGGGACAAATTACAAGAGAATCAAACCATTGGTGGAAGAATTGATTATGGACATATACAAGAAATCCCTTGGTTTGTGGCAGGCTAAGCTCTTTTCCTTTGGTGGAAGAATTACTTTAATAAAATCAACTCTTGGAGCTTTACCTCTTTACTTCTTCTCAATTTTAAAAGCTCCAAAAGCAATACTCAAATCTCTTCAAAGCTGGCAAAGAAAATTGTTATGGCATGAGGCTGCATCAGATAGTCTTCTGCAAATTCAATTGGAGAACAATATGCAAAACTAAGGATTATGGAGGCTTAGGAATTAAAAGCCTATCTTTAATGAATTCTTGTATCCTTGAAAGTGGTGGTGGAGATTTTCTTCAGAAGATAACTCCTTTTGGATACAAACAATATGTTCAAGATTTGGTTGGGATAACAATCAGTGTAATCTATCAAATTTTTCTGAGCTCAATAATTCAAGCTTCATGAATCACATCATAACTCTAAAAAACGATCCAAGGTTCTCAGAATTTTTCGGTCAAAAGGGTTTTTTCTAGACCCTTGGTAATGGTCAAAAAATCCACTTTTGCGAAGTCCTTTGGTGGGGGGATTTAATGTTCAAAGACCTCTTCCCTAGGATCTATTTGCTTGTTGACTCCAAAAACTTTGTTATTTCTCAAGGAATGCTACTTTAATTGGATCAAGTGCTGCTTTAGATCAAATTCATATCAAGGAAAATGTGGAAGATAAGATTAATTGGATCGGGGATCACAGGGGTTTCTCAATCAAGAAACTGTACTCTTTGATTGTAGTACAAGAAATCTCGAAATAAAGCTAGACCTGTCAGCTATGGTATCCTGGTGTGCCTCCAAAAATTGCAGCATTTTTTGGCTTGCTTGTCTAAAGGCTATTCCCTCTAAATTTTTTCTGGAATCAAGGGGCATGACCCTTTCCTTTCAAGATCTCATTTGCCCTTTATGCAACTGGGATCTAGAGGATGGAGCTCATATTTTGCAGCATTTTCTATTCAATTCAAAGGAAGGTTTACAGTGGAGAATGAACTCATTTCAAAGAGGGTTACTACTTCAGCTTCCATAATTGGATATCAGACCCAAGGAGTTGTATATGATCATGTTTTGGAGCTGTCTATCTGTATATGATCATGTTCTAGAGCTGTCTATGATCATGCTCTGGGTTGCTTGTCCCTCAAGTCACTGACTCTATATCTTGTCTTGTTTAGTTTTCACTAGTCCTGGGGGGTTGGGGAGTGTTGTGAGGTGTTGTTGTATGAGTATTTTTTGGAGTGTCATGTGTGTGGGTTGCTTTCTTCTGCTGTTGTTTTTTATGGTTTCTGTGTGTGGGTACTTCTCTTGTTTAGGGTTTTTTTGTCTGTCCTTTGTGTGTGAGAGTCTGGTTATTTGATTTTGGTTGGTTCTGTTATATGTTGGGAATCAAAATCTGGTTGTCCCTTTTCATGATTTTTCGAGGGTTCTTATTATGTGTTGTTTGGTGCTGGTCCTGCGTTTCATCTTCAGGGGCTTTTCTTAAGATTCAAGGAACTTTTAAATCCTTTAATACTTCTTTTCATAACTGGTTTCAAATCTCATCTGCTACAGATCATCAACTCTCAACTTTTAGAAGTTTGGCAAGGTCAGAAGCCCTTTCATCTCAGGTTTCAAAAGTTCATATGCTGCAGCTCTTCATCTTTTAATCTTTTGGAGACTCTGCAGGATGACTACCATCTCATCTGCTGCACCTCCTCTTTGTTCTCCATTTTTTGGTGGCCTTCATCTGCTGCTTTTCTCTTCACCTCATGAAAGGCTCTCTCTTCATATGCAGCAAATCTTAGTTTCTCTTGTAATCAATTTCAAATTTGAGGATAGGTCATGTTAGCCTCATCCTCTTTCATTATTGTATTCTTCATTGTTCAGCTTCTGTAACTAGAAGTTTGATGCTTATTCCCCTTTTTCATTCTCTGAAAAGGGGTAAAAGGGGTATTTATAAAATTCCTTGGCTGATTAATTTTTTTTTAAATGTATAAGAAAGAACTAAATCAATTAAACAACTAATCACTATTGTCATAACGGTTTTTAAAGAAAAGACTCATAAACTGAAAAATAAACTTAAGCTGTGGAGAACCGCTCAAGATGGTGCCTGTCACGCCCCAAATCCGAACAACGCCGGAAAGGTTCCAACCCATCTCATAGCACAGTACAAGCCCATATAGT
>JAYMSV010002968.1:0-10407 GCA_036897745.1 Erodium moschatum | reverse complement strand
TATGACAATTAACCTTTGCTCGGGTTAGGATTTAGCAATAAATGAAAGGTGACCGTTAGGACATGGAGTAACCCCTATTTTATATGATGGCAACTTAAAAATTATAAACCTTACGGAAGCTCATTAATTTTTTACCGTTTTCATTTGATTACACTAATGTTTAAATTTTCTCACAAAAAATTCACTTCATTTTACAGTGAATAACAAAGATAGCTCTGATTCTTAAAAGTTTCACAGGTATGATAACACTAAATATATTTACCTAGTTTCTTTGAATTGGATAATAATTATAGGATCATTACATTAAAGTAGATGCATTTTTTCAAACAAAAGAGTGAGACAAAACCAATGTTACATGTATTTTATTCTGACATGAAATGACACTAAATATACAAAATCATTTGATGCATGATAATCATTTGTTCATAAATTTAAAATAAAGAAAAAGAATATATATATACTTTTAAATTTTGAGTAACGAGGTCATATATTATAAGTTAAAATAGAAAATAATACCAAGAAAAGCAAACCCTAATATCACTGGATGAATAAAACAGGCATTAAAATAAAATTGATTGTTCGAAAAGCTTCACTAGGCTGTCTAGAAGGTAATACTGTAGTAACGTCCAAAGAAACCGATACATCGAATCTAAACGGGAAGTTAAGACAGAGCGGGCCTCTTTCCGGAAGATTGAGACCGATACTCTGAATTGTTCTCCAGGAGAATAGTACATTGACGATCGAGACCACCAAAACAAACACTGAGGTCTGAGAGTGTCGATCTGGACAGCTCTGTAATCAGGGATTGGGATAGCTCAATTGGACTATGCATCATTCCGAGAAACCAATTGACGTCGTCCCCTTCAAATGAGAACGAGGGCTTTTTTGGTAAAGACATTTTAGACTTTATATTATATTTAACCTTAATATATATAGTACCAGAGGTCAGAGAGTAACAAAAATGAAATTAAGCGGGCTGGAAAAACATTTTTAGAATTATTCTCATGTAAAAAAAATTAAAATTATCTCTGGTTAATATCTTTGTCAATATTGCAAAAGACGAAAATACCAAATATATCGACGGAGAAGAAAGCAGAGAAGGAAGTGGAGAGCTACTGGACATCAACGAAGCTTCTCTCCCACTTCTCCATTTGAGCACAGTGCAGCAGTGCCTCCGGATTGCGCACTGGTGCTCGCTTTCCGTCCCAATCCCATGGCTTCTTCGGAGATCGAAGTGGTCACATCTGACCCAAAACCCCTACGAAGCCCTCGTGAAGTGGCCGTGATCGACGTCTACTCTGCTTCTGCTTATGGCGATTTCGCAAAACTGCGACAATTCGTCGAACAAGACGGTGCTTCGCTCTCCAAGCCAGATGGAAATGGCTATTTCCCTCTTCAATGGGCTTCTCTCAACAACTTCGCCGATCTCGTGCAATACATCCTCGAGGTAGATTCTCTCTCCCTCTGTGGTTTCATGGATTTCTCAGCTGGTTCGTTGTCATTGTGTTCTACGGTTGGTTGAATTGATTTTTATTTTCGTTCAAACAATCTAGATAATAAGGAAATGAAGGTTTTGCTATATTTTATTGTTTTAGGACCTGTGTTTATCACCATTGATATGGAAATGTATATATGTACTCTAGTCTTCCATACATGGCAAGAGTATCTTTTAAGTTCCCTGCACTAGGCAACATAATGTTTGAAGAGACTCAGCTGAAATTGTTACTGTTGAAGCATGGCGGAGATGTGAATGCTGCAGATAACATTAAACAGACGGCCCTGCACTGGGCAGCAGTTCGGGGTTCCGTTGGTGTGGCGGATGTGCTCCTTCAGAACGGTGGCCGAGTTGAGGCATCAGATGTAAATGGTTATCGGGTAATTACTACATTTTTTTCTTGGTTTGTTTTAGAAGTTGAGAAATGTTGTTTTGCGTGGAACAATGTAACTGTAGTTTTGAGATTAACCGAATAGTTAGATGAAGATTTAAGCTTAGTATCCTTGGTTGAACTTCGCAGAATGTGGATCCAGATAGTTGGCGAAAATCTATTGTTTACTTACATTGTACTTCTCAACAAAAGGAACATGCCCAATGTATATCATTTTGTGCTAACAAAAACCCCATCCTACCCGTTTGCATGAACAGGATACATCTAAAGAGCTGTTCAAGCCTGATATACCTTGGCCATATTGTATATACTATATGGAAACACCATACTGACATTTGTAAACACATTTTATGAGCTATGTATGGGTTGTAAATTATTTCTGAAATAAATGTTTCATATCCTAACTTTTCAGTTTGTTTCTTCCCATGCTTATGGAGGACTCCTTAGTTCCAATATGTGTAACTTGAAACCCTGTTTATTTACTACAGGCAGTACATGTTGCTGCTCAATTTGGGCAGACAACCTTTTTAAATCACATTGTTGCGAAGTATCATGCTGATTATGAAGCTCCAGATAATGATGGGAGGACCCCTCTTCATTGGTATGTTATAGTCATATTCAGACAAGCACATTAATATCGGAGTTTGACACTTTCATTTTCTGTCGTTTTGATTGACACCTTGAGTGTTGTTGTATGAATTGGGAAGTTTGTTCTTCTGATGCTTTCAACCAGGGCTGCCTATAAGGGATTTGCAGATACTATTAGGTTACTTTTATACAGAGATGCAAACCAAGAAATACAGGACAATACAGGTATATCAATGGCATTCACCATCTTCCTAAATTGTTGCATGCTTGCAATATTATTAGTATCCTGGACTTGTCCATTGATATGGTACATTCCTTTTTTGTTGCATGCCTTGCATAGGAGGTTTCTGTTTAGACGGTACAAGAGAAACATTGAAAGAGTGATAGTGGGTAGAAGGCTAAATATTGATGCTGAGTCATGATTATAAAACAATAGAAAACAATCAAAGGTTGCACATCTATATTATACTTTAAAGTTCCTGCTTTGTGCTTTATTTTAGTTTAAATTATCAATACGTTTTTGTGGTGTTAAGTTGTAATCAGTACTTAGTAACATATTTAACTATACTGGAGATGATATGAATAATAAACTTTCCTTTTACTTTTCTGACCAAAAGAATGAAACAAAAAAACAGAGTTTGTTTCCAGTAGCAGTTGAGAGCTATCTGGTTCATGGATACTGAAAAGCTGATTCATATGTGATCGGTAGCTACTCAGTCTACTCCTGTATAGCCTTCCTTCTCGGCTTTACCAATTATCAATGTGAGGGAAGTTTGAGAAGGGATGTTGGGTCTGGACGCACAGTGATAGTTTATTTTTTGATCAGCTAGGAAAGCTTTATTAATTGAAAGAACCTTTTCCAAGGAGGAAAAAGATGACCTCATGTGGAGAAAGAAAGAAAAACCCCAAACACAAGTAAGCATAGATAAGAAACACAGGCAGACCCAAGACAACTAAGGAACAGAGAGAGGACAGGTGTTGATGATAAATAGGTTATTTAACTATATGGCGGGTAAAGACACATAACTGAAGAGGATAAGATAAAATTGATTTCAGGATTTTCTTCATTACTCACTACAGTTTTTAGATACCATGCTGGAAGCAGATGCATCAAACTTCTTGCTTCTGTGGTTCCTTTCACATTCTGCATTCCCTTTAAAATTTGCTCATGTGAACCATAGCCGTAGATTTGTGTGCTTGGGAATCAAGCATATCTGAGAAAAAATGGGCTGAGAGGAACAGGTTTAGGCTGGACCCTAAATGCTTTTTAAAACTGACCCAAACTAACACAAAAAACTTAAAAAGTAACTCGTGCAAGGCTATGGCCTAGTAACAGCAGTTACAGCACCCGGGTCTAAACTTAAATGTCTGAGGACCTCTTGCATAGAAGGAGAATATGTTGGTAAGAATAGATTATACTTTCAATCTAGTAGACTTCTGATTTTAACATCACCTCAACTTTGATGATAAAGCTTCTGGTGGTGTAGTGGATAAACAATCGTATGGAAATTTAATGCTAGCTTCACTTTGAAGTCAACACAACATATATATGAACTTTACATACAAGATGTACAGTGAAAGAACTTCAGGCTGCTTTTTAAGGCACTGGCCAACTAAACTAGTAGCTGTGTTCATAAGATATTCAAATAATTCTGCTAAGCTTTCATCATGCATGCATGTAGTGGCTATAACTATATATTTTTATGGCAGTCAGGTTAATCAATTCTATGTTAACAATCTTGCTACTATATGTAATAATGCTCATGTCCCATTCTGTCAGGGTGGACCCCTTTGCACTCGGCTGCAAGCCGAGGAAATGTCGATGCAGTCACTGTGCTTGTACATGCTGGCACAAAACGTGAATTGGCGGTAAGAGATAGTGTTGGATTGACTCCTGTTCAGCTGGCATCTAATAACGGACATCGACATGTTGCTCTTTTCCTTGTAAGTATTTATGTAATGGCGTTGCCATCACTGGTATTTTCTAATCCATAACGTGTGGAATTAAGCAGCTAATTGGATCTGGTGACCTCCTGTATTCTGTTGCAGAAAGTGTTTTTACCCAACGTGGTTTCTTCTGAAAATGTGCTCTATAACTAATAGTGGGGTTACACTTGAATTTAATTATCTGTGGTCACTGCTGTTCTCATGCTCACTTTATTATCATTGATCTTTCAATATATCCTCAATTTTCCTCACCCAAGAAAAGCCTAATAAGCATTTTAGACAGTCAGTGGTGTTAGTTCTGACGATTGAAAATAGTCATGACACTTGTTTTTATCAATTTGTTTGGTATGGAAGTGGTGGCAGTTATTCGAACATGTAGTCTTATCATTATGGTTCTGCAATCAGCAATGAATGTTATTTGGCTTTCTTCAGGCTAACGCACAAAGGGCTATTAGCGGCCGGTGGATAGACAAAGTTTTCAGTGGGAAGATGAAGGATATTGGTTATGCCCCAATATTATGGTGTATTATAATCCTTTGTACGATCCTCTTCGTTAACTCAGTTATTGCAGGTAACCTGTGGTGTTTGGAATCTCTCTTAGATGGAAGTTGGAGGTATTTTCCCATGCTGTTTTGACTTACGTTTTGCTACTTTTCCTAGCCCCTACTCTCACAGAGGTCACTGCTGTTGTTGGGGCATGGGGGTGGTTAGCTGTTTCTCTAGCATCTGGTTCTCTGGTGATGTTCTACAGGTGTAGCAGGTATCAACTTTACTCTGCCATACGCATTGGAGTATTTTCTATATGTTTTGCGTTTGATCTACCTCCTATTGATATTACAACAACTTTCTGTTCTATATGCATTCTGATTCGTGCATCTTAAATGGTAAACATTTCTGCCCTCTTCAAAGTGGCTTCATGACCATATTTTGCACTTGCTTTCAGTAAAGATCCAGGCTACATGAAAAGGCCAAGAGATTCGGGTAATCCTACAGACCCCGAGGTATGCAATGTCATCAATTTGATTAGTTTATTTTTACCATTCTCAGTGTCAAGTAACTGTAAGAGTCCTGTTGTCTTGAAAAGTCATCATCTACTGAATGAAATGTCATACAGCTGCAATGTATAAAACATGGCTTAGGGCCTCTACATTTATATTTAACGTTTTTTTTTCCAGAAGCAGCAATGTTTAGAAAAGAGAGTGATTATTGGTTTCTTATTGACATAGTGGATCAGTGAAAACTTAACAGGATATATACTAAAAACACCATATGAGTTCAGTTATGTATGTTATACATTCTGTAAAGTATTTAATCTCATTAATTTGCAATGATTGAAATGTCTAACATTGTTTTTCAGATTTACATTGCATGTATTGAAAGAGTTAGATGAATAAAATGGGCTGGGAATTTGGGTGATTACATGTTTTTATTAAATGTGGAGGTTGTGTTCATTGGAACCCGTTTGCTTAAACGTGTTGTGCCTATTGTGAAGTGTTAACAGTTTGTACATAGGTCATGTTTGTGTTTAACATTTCAATGCGATGAATAATCATGTGTTGTTCTGTTGACTTGTATATTATATTACTCAGCATTCAACGTGAGACAAAATAGCTCGCCCTAAATTTAGGTTGAGATGTACTCAATCTTAAGAACGGGCAAGTACTGAAGTGACATTATGATTAACTCAAGTTTCACAACTGTGCAGGTCTTTGAGTTAACTTTAGATGAGGAGTTAAAACCAATCCATGGGCAAGTCCAGGGTTTTGCATTTAGTTTCTTAAATAGTAATATTTAATTTGTAGCTCTTTAAAATGTTGTACTTAAATAGTTATTTCCGCTATGTTGCATTAATTTTCTGGCATTGACATGCATCTGTCTATAACAACTTCTTACTTCGCCCTATTCAAGCTGGCATTGCATTTTTATTTTGTTTCATTAAGGAGATGTGATATTTTGCAGGATCCTTTGTTGAATATTGATGTGAGCAGTTCCTCTGTATGGACGGGAAATTGGTCACAGCTTTGTCCTACCTGCAAGGTTTACTCTCTGAACTTTACAAGAAAAGATTATGAATGAAATATTCATGTCGGCAGTTAATGCTTGAGTTTCTGTTTGAAATAACTTTAATGTAAATTCCCAATTTATCCTGATCAGATAATTAGACCTGTTCGCACTAAGCATTGCCCTGTATGTAAGCGCTGTGTGGAACAGTTCGACCATCACTGCCCATGGATATCCAATTGTGTTGGGAAGGTAAGATATCCGCCCTAATCAATCACGTATAAGAAAGAAAAATATGATTTAGGGATATTTGCAAAAAAGTACCCTGAGCTTGTCTTTTTGTTGCACTTCATATAAATTTGTTTCAAAATGACGATTTCACCCTTGGAAATTTGAATTTAAAAATGAAAAATAAAAATCCAAATTTTCATACTCTTTAAATTTCTTGCTCTTTGTACGGTACAAAGAGGAAGAAAATTAAAGGTTATGAAAATTTAGATTTTTTTTTTACTTCTTATTTTTTATATCTAAATCGTAAGGGTAAAAATTGTCATTTTTTTATACAAATTGCAACAAAAAGGCAAGTCAGGGTACTTCTTTTTGCAATTATCGAAAAAGAGGGCTACACGTTGCAAAAATGAATACCTCAAGGTACTTTTTTGCAATTATCCCTATGATTTACTATGGAATGTATAATAAATCATATTTTTCTTTTCTTCCTTTGCTAAGTACATGTATCAATATGTCGTAGAGACTGGATTCCACACTACTTTTGTCATGACTGGTGTAAATTTCATGTTCTATACTGTAGTGCTAATTGTTTGGCATTTGGAAACACTTGATACCTTCTTTTGATTGTTTAACTTCCTTTTCTACTCATCTTCTTGAGTGCTTTATCACTATTATGCATCTTGCAGAGGAACAAACGCGACTTCTTTATTTTTATTTGCATGGGAACTATGACGTCACTCATCGGTGGTAGTGTTGCTCTTCAAAGTATGTTGTCGAAGACAAATTACTTGTCCATTAACCTACATTTGATTATATTGTTTTTCATTTGGATCAAATAATAGCCGCTTCTCAAAATGTCTTATTACAAATATGTAATTACAGGAATTATGATGGGAAGACTGACTTTGGCAGATGAAGAAACATGGATCCATCATGTCATGGTTCAACATCCAGGCATAGTTGTATTTCTGTTCATGGACATGTTGATTCTTATCGCAGCTGCAACTTTAACGACATTTCAAGCAACCCAGGTGATTATACCATAATATATTCTCCACTTTAAAGCTTGCTGACATTGAATGTAGGGGGATCACCAAACGTGTCCTTTTGAATTGGTCACATGCAGAAAACTGCCATTTAAAAGAAGTACGTTAAACTGCCTCGACAATTTGAAAATGTCAAAAACTTTTCCATTCAGTTAAAATGGATGGAAATGACTGGAATATTCCGTTAAAACGGATGTGTGTGGCAATTAGTAAAATTCGACTACCTGTTATCATGTGACTTAAGAATCACTATCTCCTTGTTGGATTGGTGCAGAATTCTAGGGATGTGAGGCCATACGCCTTGGGTAAATTGTTTCCATAATTTCTTAGCATCCACTTTCTCTTATCAAGGTCGGGCTGATAACTGAGAACCTCCAATACATAAAAATTATAGCTTTAAACTCACTAGACTTTTGGTCTGAAGGATATAAATTGATGTAGTATCCATTTTGGGTTCTTGCATAAGGTATTAAACACTTTTCCACTAAATAAGAATGTATATAATAGTACACTTTTCCACTAAATAAGAATGTATATAATAGTTTTGCAAAAACAACAAGGTTAATGTATAATAGGAACATAACAGCTGAACATCAGAAGTTTGTAACGGGCTGGGTATATGATGTAAGATACCAGGAAAAAAAAAGTCACACTCTTCAGAATCAGATCCTTGTTTCTTGAATTGTAGTCGTCTTTGCAGTTTACTCCCTATTCTTTGGTCTATGAGTCATTTGAAACAATGACTGATATATTTACTAGCAGTATAACCTTGCTATCCTTGATTACTATATTCTAAGGGAGTCCCAATATTTTATAAATAATGCAGATAGCACGCAATATCACCACTAATGAATTAGCGAATGCTCTCCGTTATGGGTATCTTCGTGGTCCAGATGGGAAGTTCCGTAACCCATATAACCATGGTTGTCGAAAGAATTGTTCTGATTTTATCGTCCATGGATACACTGAAGACAAGGAGATTGCTTGATTGCTTGGCCTGCCTTACAGCAGGCCACTAGTTAGAAGTATTATTGACTGTGTGTACATGTAAAGACTAGCTTTGAACCCATGTCTGCTTTTGGAGCACAGGTATCCCATATGTAATGTTCATTTCCGGATCCGTTGACAATTCTTTTATCAGTCAAATGTGTACTAAGCAAAGATAACAATCAAGTTTAGTTATGTAGATGTAAGAGGACACTAAACACTTGATTTTTTAAATAGACAATAAGATTGTTTGTACCAGAGTTTGAACTTTGGCTCTGACATTATGTTGGGGAGTACATTGTTTATTTTAGGGTTTATTATTTATGCAATCTCTTCCACTACTCTAGTGAATGTTAGCATTTGAATATGCTATCATGTATCCTAGACAACATAAACATAGTCCTAACGAGGCAGGGTGTTCTACGGTTTCTTATAGAGGTTTGGGTTGTTACAACCGTAGGTTGCCGCCGGTTTGCTTCAGGGTAGAAATGTCTAGGTAATAAACCCATTGAATGGGTAAGTTCTCTGTTTAGGTGTGCTATGTTTGGACTCTATCCTTCTTGCCCTCTTCTTTTTCTTAAAAAGGTAAAAAACGAAGAGAGAATTGTAGAGATGGTTTCCTAATTGGTTGGCAAATCTAATTAGGGATGCTTAAAGATGTATACTTAAGTTGAAAACTTGTAGGGCGTACATAAATATACATATTTACACGTATCCAACACTTTAGGACCAACCCGAGTTCAATAGGACAATGATTGTTTTTTTCGACATGCTGTTATAATATGTCAGAGAGTAAAAAATATGAGTTGAAAACTCGTGGGCAGTATAAATATACATATATACTTGTACCCATCATTCCGAATACGATAGGTTATTGAAAATAAATTTATCTTCTTTTTTCCCCTTCCCCAACTATCTCTATTCATCCAACATTTTGTAATCATCCTTTCTTAGTATGTTCATATGAACAAGCTTATCATCCTATTTATCCAACTATGTATATCACATGACTGGTACAATAATTCAATAAATTAGGACACATACGATCTCTCTTTTTTGTTCTCACTTGGATTGGGAAATGCTTCACTCTTAATTATGGGCCATTTCTTATTGATGTGTACTCTCTGAAATCGTGGCCTTTAAGTTGTGGATCTCATCTCACATATGTTATTGTTCGTAACATGACACATTGTCTCTTAGTTCAATCCTTGTTTCCTACAAAAACACTTTTGTTTCTTCCATGTATTTATCTTCTGCAGGTATCATGTGGATTCAATTACAACGCTGCTCTATGTTATACACGTGAACTTTGTCTGAAGATTTTCATCAACAAAATGAGTTATGTTTCTTCCCTATATGTTCATGGTTGATTTTTTCATGATATTAATCATATATATGTATACGGGACAAATCAGGTGCGAACCACTTGGTAAAATGCGGTCGTGCGAACATGCAGAAATAGCTGTTCCGGTTTGAGGAAATAGCTACTCTGGTTTGAGATGAATTTCTTCAGACAGAAAATTTCTCAAACCAGAAACACTGTTTTCTCAAACTATATTTTTTCAAAGTAGAAAGGGCAAATTTCAGCTCGCTACCCTGAAAATAGTTTAGTTTCACCTCGCTACCCTGAAAATAGTTTGTTACACCTCGCTACCCTAACTATGAGTTAAGGAACATTTTAGTACCTACCGTCAATTTTCCATCCATTTTGGATGGAAAAT
>JAYMSV010002967.1:0-10409 GCA_036897745.1 Erodium moschatum | reverse complement strand
CATTGGAAACAAGGGAAAGGGTCGGAGATCTAGGCTGGAGGAATCGGGAGGTTGGTCAGCCCTCATCAAGTGGGTCGACTGACACCTCGGGAAACTTCTTAGTTGGGGCACTAGGAATTAAGAGGGGGTCAACTGGAGAACCCCATGAAGATCAGCGAGGGCTGGGAAGCAACCTCGCTAGGAGGAATGATAGGGAACCCGGGCTTCAGGAACCATGTCCGGGAGGGGTTCTTGGCTAAAGGGTATCCTCCCCTAGGTACTGTTGTGTTCAAGTTCGATAGTTCTTACTATTTTCTGTTACGCCGAATGTGGCACCTACGATATGTCATAGGCTTTGTGGTAAGAACCCCCTCTGGTTACTTCTCCTTTTACTGACTCTCTTTTAAGTTAATAAAGTGGTAACTTTCGTTCAGAGTAAAAGATAACGGTAATTATAACCATACATTGTTCTATATACCAATTTATGGAGACATCTTTTGAAAGATGTACATAAGAGTTGAAATGATTTTTTTCCTATGAACTTTTGACTCCTCAAGAGATAAGAATATGCGTATTTGATTATTCTCTTCAGCTCAATTAAAATCTGGATTATTGAAAATTTAATTACAGTTCTATATTGCAACACGCGTTTTCACGAACAAACTCATCTATAGATTTAGATACGAATTGTTTAAAAGGCAGATGAACTCATTGAAAAAGAGAGTAAAATCTGTCCCATTGAGAGCAAACTAGATGAATATAGAAAAAGTTCAGTACCTTAATTATGGTTAGTGAGATTTGAATTCTTGTGAATGAACCGTCTCGCTCTAATACCATACTAAACTACCAGTTTAGTTAAAATCTCAGATTTGAAATTGGAGATCAATTATAATTTTGTACACTAATATACTCAATTTATCTTGTGAAGTAAAGGGGAAGACTAGCATAAGTTGGGGAAGTCGTGCTCAAGGCAAGTTGAAAAGAGAGAGTCAAATGATCAAAGAGGCAACCTAGGGTTCAAAGCAAATTGGCTCCTCCCCTTTCAATTCCTAATTTCACATGCCATCAATCAGAAAGAAGACTAAAGGAATCCTGTACATATGGATTAGCATTGAAATGGTCCATACTGTCGCACGTCCCATTCCCGCCCACCCATCCGGAGATTAATAATTTTCTTGGGAAAGATAAAAGTCACCTATGTAAACTACACGAATTAGTTTTCGATTCCTTTCTTATTCATACAATGCATGCAAAATGCCGTACCCAACAAATTTGGA
This sequence comes from Erodium moschatum, assembly GCA_036897745.1. Lineage (NCBI taxonomy): Eukaryota > Viridiplantae > Streptophyta > Magnoliopsida > Geraniales > Geraniaceae > Erodium > Erodium moschatum. The sequence goes on along the minus strand of JAYMSV010002967.1, from coordinate 9,153 downwards.
TTCTTCAAATGTCTTATTGACTTGCAGCTTTTTATTTAGTTTGTTGACTCCATGCGTGATTTTATTTAGTTTTCTTCTATATTATAGGTCTTTGAAACACGTTCCATCTTTAAAATTGTGTAAAGAAACAAACTTCGATATTATTTTATAAGAGATAAGAGATATGTTTACAGATTAACAATTTATTTGCTACTTTTTTTTAATGAAAGATGGATATCATTAAAAGAGTCCGAAAGTTGAAATCTGAAACAAACGTCAGGAAGAAAATCCTAAGATAATTACACCAATTACATCAATGTAAACCGGTACAATTTATTGTGTGCTTCCTCTGTATCGTTTCCTCATCGATCAGGAACATATGGGAGAAAAAGAAAACAAGAGCTTGCCATACCTGTTTTAAGAGTTCTTATTAAGCACAATTGGACTGCACAGTCTTCCAAAGGTCCAACTCCAAGCGTCCACTCAGATCACTACTACTGATTCGTTGTTGACTGACGGATGGTATCCGCTGTCTAGGCCGTCCTATTTGTCGACCAAATAAATTATTGGCGTATGCATCCACCAGCTAAGATCCGTCGGCAAGGTCTCGTGGCCCAATATTTGGACCAACAAACTAAAATATTCGTCAACAAGCTCGCTCCTTCAGCCACATATGGCATTTGTTGGCGAGGAAAGCAACTATTACGACGGATGCTATCTGTTGGCGAGGAAAGCAACTATTACGACGGATGCTATCTGTTGCTGAAGCATTCCACTTTCCCGACGGTTTATTTCCGTTAGTGTAGTGTAGGTCTCTTCCTGACGGATGCTTTCCGTTGCGGATGATAAGACCATTTCGACGGATGCTATCTGCTACTGAAGTAGCCAACCCTTCCAATGAGTGTCGTCTGTTGCTGTAGTCCTATGCCGAGAGCCCTATATCAATGGATTGTATCCGTCGAGCAATGTTAACGAGAATAAAAAAAATTCGAATTGCAGCACCTAAACGTGAATTTACCCTATATGTACCTGTTATAACAATCCAACAACAATATATAAACAGAAAATGTCACAATATTACAAGAAACAGTCACTTATTTGTTCTATAATAGTCCAACACAGTCAAATGAATAATATACACAGACACGAAAATAAATAATGTTCAATGAAAACGTTCATGAATGACATTACGACGGGGGTTGGTGATGGGTCGGCTAATGACGGGCCGACAGATTGTTGGGGGTTCATCTAGTTGACGAACATCTTCTGAATCATTGCTTGTTGAGATTCTTGTAAGGCAGCCCTTTCCTAGACAACCCTTTCCTGCAACTATATGCGCTGCTCCTCCATCTACTCATTGAACTATGTATGCTGCTCATTAATGCATGCAAGCCTTCAACTCTTATATCTCCCTAAGAGGAGCTTACAGACCTCGCATTGCACCCACCACCATCCTCCATCTCCCTCACCTTTGGGAGCTTCACCGCCTTTTCGAGGCAGGAATACAATCGTCCCTTCTGTCTTTGATGTAAAACTTGTTGGATGAGGGGATGCTCTTGCTCCAGAGTCATCGACGTCATAAAAGGGGATGAATCCTCCCATACGGTCACCTACGACGCTGAGTACTTCTCATGGGCTTCCTCCACCATTATTCTTGCCTCTACCCGAGATACAACGGGAAGTCTGAATGAGACTCGAAAAAACATAATAGAATAAACCTAAAAGTCTGTTCATATAACTAAAAAGGAATAAAATTTAATGAAAGCAATATATACCACTCGTTCAACGTTCGATGTGTTTAGGTCATCAGGAATGGGGTAAGCCGCGATGTATGCATCGCAATGCGGAAGCAATGAGGATCGTCTATATAAATATTGGGCCCGGTCATGGAGTGTCTTAATACCTAGTGGTGAAAGAGGGGGTTCTTAGCCCGAGATGCCTTTCCACCGTTGCACAAGGCCTACATTATATGCACGCAAACACTATGAAATGGTTAAAGTATTTGTATTATGAATTCGTCCGATTTGAAATGGGAGGGAAGCCATGAACCGCTCATCACGGTAAATGAACTAGAGCGACATTGAAACCTTAGGATTTGGGTTGTCGGGGGTTTTGTGTTTTAGCTCACATTTGTCAATTTATCCAGTGCTTCCAATTTCTAAAATGGCATGAAGCCATTTCCATAATCCATTCTAGAAGTTCGTAATGGTGGACCCCGCCCACAAACTCGTATATGCACTACGTAAAGGAAACATGTTAGTAATTATATACGAAACCTAGATAAGTACCCTTACGGGAACAAAAAAGTGCAATGTACTTATGTATAGCTGATAGAACAGAAGTTCCTTATCATTGTCCCCCAACTTCGAAAATGTTGGCTTGTTCATTGGGATGTGCGTACAGATTATGGAGCCAATAATCTGCACAACATCTTTATGTTCCAGATCTCCTATGCCGCCTTGATTGTCCCACCCCAATTGAAATCTCTTCCCTCCCAAATCCTTCAGGCGTCGTTGGATATTTTTCATCGTCAACGGTCCTCTTTTTCCGGTCTTAATCTTCTTATTCTGCCTTTACGACAAAATGGCAGCCACGTCCTCATCATCTTCCACATCCTGCGGATAACATGTGCTCGGGGCAGCTGAGCGACTTTTGTTCGAGGAAGATGCCTCTATGCTTGTTTAAGGGCTTTGTCACTCTCGTAATCGTCGAAATATGGGTGGGAAAGCAGAATTGACTGTGAAGTCGCGGGTGAGTCGCCCAATTCCGTTTCCTGCTGAGGTTGAGCATGGTGGACCAAGAAATTGAGTCTAGAAAAAAACTTGATGTTGTTAGTTTTCCTCATCCTGTAAAGTCATTTCAACATTCACAAAAACACACATCAATTCAATTCAAACTTTTTTTTTTTGATAGGCGGATATTATTGATGTTCCTGGTACTTATGAGAAATAAGACCAAGGAGAAACAGGGGAGATAATAAACTCAACCCTGAAAACCAAAGAGAGTTCAAGAAAACAGAACAAACTTGCCATATAAGGCAATTACAAAGAAAACCCAATAAAAACAATAATTTAGATGAAACAAGCTCCCGGACTGGATTGCCAAAGAGCAAAACTGTACTCTTGTTTGAGAAGACCTGCAGACTTGAAAAGTGAGAAGCTCTAAATCTGTAATTTCATAAATACACTTGATACTGGGTCCGCAACTTGATTAAAAACTAACCAAAGGTCGGAAACAGTTAGGAACGAAAGTTATCCCTTAATAGTACTTTCACATCCTAAAGGTTAAAAGTATGAAACAAAGTAGTTTACCTTGGCATCCATCGGTGAGATAAGCATTGCCCTCAAACCCCATTTTACAGCTACACCGAAGACCGGTAACGCTTGTGTTAGAGGTACACCAAAACGAAGAGTTCCCCACATTGCTCTGCTCCCTCAATCGGTTTCCCTCCTCCGTCGAAGCGTAACAATCAATGCACAAATCCAGCAACGCCGGGATATACTCCAAGCGCTGCACCATGGAGAAGCAATGCGTGTACGAACTGATCAAGAACATGTCGTTGAGGCCCAAGAAAGCGTACTTGCAATGCTCGTGGTTATCTCTGCTTAGGAAAGTCACATTGAACGTTTTTAGAGGCGAAGGGAGCGGTGTCTGGCAGCAAGCCTCGCAGCCGGAGGTGCACCCGGTGACGGTGCTGGCCACGTCTTGGTTCTCTATCAAGGCGCGGTTCATGCAGCCCGCGGCGGTGAAGGTGTTCTTCGTGCTGTAGGAGAAGGGGCTTTCCCGTTGCAGGTCGATGGTGATTATGCTGCTGTTTTTACTGTTGTTGCAGTTGGAGGATAGTATTGTGCTTTTGATGCGGATTGAGTCGGGGAGGAAGATGTTGAAGACTTCTAAATTGAGCTTCTTTAGGAATGGTGTGGTTCCGTCGCTTGTTATACGACAGTCTATCTCGAACCAGTCGTCATGGTAGCAGCTGCGGTTGCTTCGATCTGTGCGTATCCCGAAGGGGTATGGGATGTCTACGCTTCCGCATTTTGGTTGGCATCCGGGTTTGGCTAGTGATGAAGATGCGAAAGAACACAAAAACCGCAAGAGTAGTAGTAAGAGAAACAACTGATGTTCCAAAGTCATTTCTCTTTACTTTTGATCAGACAGAAAACGGGAAAATCCTATCTTAGCTTACTCTACTATCCGTCTATACCTGTTCTCAAACAGATGTATTTACTGAGATTCGAACTTATAATCTCGATGAGGTAAGACGTCGAGAGAGAGCTTTACCGGTGGACAATTTTCTTCTCTTCTTCTTGTGACGGTTTGTGCATAGAACAGTAGTTTGAAGAAGGATACGGAGACTTACTGATGTTGCTAAGCCATATCTTGTCGTCTTTATGACAGTCGGAGAGAGAAGATGTCTGGATAAGACTAAAGAGAAACTAAACTTTTAATAGTTATTTAATATCGATTAATAATGAGAGATTATTTTTCCTCCACACATTATCTATTTCTCACTGTACCGTATCATCTTATACTGCTCCCCGTATCTCTTTTCTTACCTCTCTATTGTTTTAGCATTATTGTTGTCACTCCACTTGCTCTCTTTCCTCCCTCTCTCACGCTACACCACACAAATACAATTGACATTTACAGCATGTGGTACAAATCTATATTTGACGATTCCACTCTTAGTGCATCCACAGTCCTCTCAATCGGCACTGATTGAGAGGGACTGGTGGAGAAAATAAAAAAAATAGTTTTTTGGTGATAAACCAGTATAAAAAATCACTACCCTACAATGCTAGGTGGTAAGTGATGGTGGTGGTTTAAGCCTTTTTCTTCACACTTTTGCTCTTAGTCGTCGCTGCTTTCTGTCAGCGCCCTCTCAGCCAACGCATACTCTCAGTCAGCAGCTCTCAGCCAGCTCCCAGCCAAGGGTTTAGGATGCTCTTAGTATTGATCAGAACTACCGTTGTCCACAGGGTCGTGGATTTTATAGTTTCGTATGGTGGAGAAGTGTCGATACGAGTTATAGACCTCGACGATTCTGAAATGCCAACACATCGCCGTGAAGTATGTTCACGTACGAGTTATGAGTTCCATATTGAATTCTAAGGAATAAAAAAGACTTAATATATATCTTGAACTCATGAGCTAATATGTTAGTCTTTTGGGTCGAGCGAGTGACTAATAATATGTATATCATGAACTTTTTATTGTGTGCTCCTCCTTGAATAGGCCCAGTTCTCCCGGACACTATATCGGAGTTTGGTTATGTGAAGTCTGCTATAAGAAGCGAGTTGGAGTATATCTCCTATAACACCCGGAACCAAGACCGTTGTTTCTCATGATGGTGGGCCAAGAAAGTCTTAATTTATACATTGGACTCATAATTTAATAGGTCGGTCTTTTGGGTCAAGTAGGACAAAACGAGTATATCTAGAACTTTTTGTTGTGTGCTCCTCTTTAATTAGGTCCAATTCTCTAGGTGTTGGCCACTGAATCCACCCTCAGTCGTTGCTTTCTTTCGGTTCCCTACCACATCTCGACGTGTCGTCAAATCTGAGTGGGGGCAACCTTAGAGCATCCACAGTGGTATAAACCAGTGCTGGCTGAGAGCAAGTGGTGGGGAGAATAAAAAAAAAAATTTGATGATAAGCCAACATTCTCAGCACTACCCTACAATGCAAAAGTGATAAACCAACAAAAAATTAACAAAAAAAAGCTTTTTTTTCACTTTTTTCTCTAAGCCGGCGCAAGGAGAGGGAGCTTGCCCAAGCGCCAGCTCTCTAAGCCAGCAATATTTTATTATTTCTCTCTCTCACTTTTTGTATTTCTCTCTCTTACTTTTTCACCACAAGCCACCCATAAGCCTCCCACTGTGGATGCTCTTAGCCATTTGTTGCACCTACATCTCGCCTCATTCAGCCTTGAGGTTCCTTTCTTCCTATCATCGTCTTGCTCTTTTGGTCCAACCCTTCTTTCTGGATCTGGGTTCGTGGCGACGTTTGGGTATTGGCCCTGACGGGTTTCTTTTTGGCCGTTCGTCTTGGCTATCTTCTGGTCCTTCAGTGTTGGTCACTTTTTTCGGTTCTGGGCGTATACCGAGGGTGTGCGATGGAGTTTGTTCGTCTTCTTGGGTGCTGGCCTCCGACGATGTTTTTGTCTCCTTTGGCCTCTCGGATGGCTCCGGTGTCGGGCTGGGGTTTAGTACGCTTCCCTTTGCTGGTTTGGTGGACTCTCCCGCGCTTTGTTTCGGTGTGTTTCCTGGCTGCATGCTTAGTGTTATACGAAGTTTCGGCGTGCCCGTGAGCCTAGGAGTTGACGTGAGTCTCGAGAAGCTATGCCTCTTGAATTTTCCAAGCTTGTCTTTGGCTTTCTCAATTTTATTGTTACTTTTTTCTTAATATCAGTAGGTTTATTTCTATCCCTAGGATATTTCTCAATTTCTACTTAGGCATGATTATTGGTTGGTTAGCGCGTGGCTTTTGGTCATCGTAACGGTTCCTTTAGTTTCCCGTAAATTCCCACCGGCATCAAAATTGGAGCCTCCAAAACTTTCCGGTTATTCATTTTAAACTTGTCGGTCAATGTTTGATTTTGGGATAACGACATTCCAGTGATGTGGACAAAGGTGTCTTTTTAAGTTCATATTGTCATCCACTTTTGATTTCAAGTCGGAACGTAAAACAATTTCATTTTCAAAAAATGGCAAAAACTGTCAATGAATGACGGCTCCACCAGAGTGGGTTGCAAAAAATCCATAATACCCTTGATTTCCAAAGGTTGCATGGGAGCTCATCCTTATAACTAACTTCGGACAAAACAATAATCATTTTAACAAAATCTTCCCGTGTAAAAGTAATATTTGTACAAAACAATCGTAAATAATCATATTAACTACTAAATTCCTGTATGATTGCTAATATAGAAAATCTCAAGAACAAACTACTGTAATTTGTGTCTAGTGTTATAATTTGGGATTTCCTGATCCGAAAAAATTATATCTGCTAAAGATGGATTGAATTCAAAGCTTGGAATGGATTATGATAAAACTGAAATAATTTTAACCCAGTAATTGGACACTAAAAATGAGTTAAAGTAAATCAAATAAATAAACACAATCCTAGTATCAAAATCAAACCGGCTTGGACCCAATAAATATTGGGAGTCCCACACCATTTGTTTGGACGAATTCATCTTCCGCACCTCAAGTCGATAAATACAAACCGGTTTTACTCGAGTTTAGGTCTCAAAGATAAAGTATCCTAATAACATGATAAAATTATATGACTAAGCATCCACGGTGCTTACCACCGACGCTGGCGGAGAGTTGTTAATGGAGAGAATAAAAATATATATTTTTTGAGTCTTACCGTCAACAGTAACAATTTGCACCCTACAATGCTTAATATTTGCTGATTGATAGCTGCTGACTATTATAATTAATTAATGATAAACATGTACTTTTATAAAAGTTTTGTATGGTGGTCAGTGAGTTTCATAGATTCGAATCCCAGTAGATACACATCTGTATGGGAACAGGTGGGGGTTAGATTACGCGTTTACTTAGACTACACAAGGTTATGATTTCCTGCGAAAAATAAACCCTTATATTATAGGGTTATACCGTCCGGCTGTATAATTGCTTCTTCATGTAGGGTAGAGAGTCCTAATTCAGTGGTTAAAAACGAAATGTTATGTTGCGTTCATGTTTATTCGATCTCTAACAGTAACTGGGTTTCTTCTTAGATGGAAAAAAGCCTATATGTAAACAACCATTATTGGAAATAGTTTGTTTATTCTTGTTCTTCATATGCCTACACATTGAAGACTAAAAGTATGTTTTTTTTCCTTTGTATATATATAAGAATGTGTAACTATGACCTGTCATGTGTTAAAGATGGTTTTGCTACCTAGTATTTGAATGGTACGATCTCAGCCGTGCACGTTTTTATTTATTTATTCAGGAGTACTGATCCAGGAGTCCCTGACTGGTGGCGACCCTCGGGATGTTAATTCTATCATTGACAAAGATCGGAAATGATATTTCTTATTGTTTTGAAGCAAGTGCATTTGTGAGTGTCTTAGTTTTCTGTATGTTGTGGGTCAGAGGTGTTTCTCTTATATAATGAAGTCTTATTGGGTATGCGTATTTTGTTAGTTGTACATTTTTTGATTCAGTGCTGAATTTGTTTTTCAGTTCCAGTAGGGCAATGTATGAGGTTACTACATTCACTTCACTAGTTTTCAAAATTGAGGAATTCTATATTTATGTCATACATACAAGAAGATCATGTAAGAATAGGTGAAGAGTAGGTCTGAAAGTAGTACCTTGTGCCACAAGCAATCGTTAGAACCATGATTTTGGCATGAACTAGATGAAATAGCTAACATGGAACCTCGACCCAAGAAGGTTGGTAGATGGATCAATTGCTAAGGCGATATTTGGAGTCCCACACCTCTTGTTTGGACGAATTCATCTTCCACACTTTGAGTCGTCCAATAGGTCAAAAGGCTGTTAAGAAAAGAAGAATTGTCATATCCTAAATACAACCCGGCTTTACTCGAGGTCACAAAGATAAAGTTTTACTCGAGGCTGTTTAGAATTCTCACATGATCGATGACGAAAGAAACAAACACAGCATATAGTTCCCAATAAGTTGTGCCTATTTGAAAGCATAAAAGGGCTATTTTATTTGTTATTTAGATTTTTTAGTACATTGTGGTTTCAATTTTGTTTTACGAAATCTTTCAACTGAATTAATAGAAAATAAATTGTACTTTCGATGTTGTTTTCTTTTATTATGAATTTTTGTACATTGTTGTATTGTTCAGAGCGATTTCATACTGCAAAATAATGTCTTCGTGTTGCATAGGATACAATTTGGCTGAATATATGGACTTCAGTTCATGTATATATAGTTTCAGTGGCAGAGTCACATGGGACCGGTGGTATGTGCCCCCTTAAATTTTTTTTTGAAAAATTACTAGTTTTTAAATTTTTCTTTTAAAAAATATCCTTTAATTCTTTCTAATTACGTTATTATATCTCCTCTAAATTTTTTTAACGTCACGTATTACTATTGGAAAAAAATTTGGTGCCCCTCATTGAAAAAGTTAGCTCCGCCGTTGTATAGTTTCTACATCATTGAAGTTTCAAATTCTACTCAGATT
>JAYMSV010002966.1:0-10409 GCA_036897745.1 Erodium moschatum | reverse complement strand
TAGGATTAGGTTTTGATATATATGTATTTTAATTAAGTTTTTTGTTTCGTTTTGATATATATAAATTCTGCCGATGATAATTTTGTGATACTCAAGTATGCCACATGAAAAAATGATAGATGATGATGTTATTTGGTAAACGCGTATAGTTGAGTGTGTTTTATGATATTTATCCGTATTTTTTTGTTCGAAGGATATATTTGACCTTTTGAGAGAAAAAAAACAAAACGTGCATGAGTTTTTAATCGTTAAATCTAACGCCGTTAAAGTGGAATTTAGAGTCCGGTGACCTGTTCCGGGTCAACCCGAATCAATGTCCCGCAGCAGCTTGGTGTTTTTCTAAACGCAACTGTGTTTGTGTGCGTTTGTTTCTGCGACAATGGCGACGGGAACAGAAGTTTCAGGAGAGAACCCTAACAAAGGACATGGAGCTCAGGTGAAAACCTTTGCTGTAGGTGACGCAAGTCCTTGGATCGAGTACGCTGTCCAGCAAGCTCAGCTCCTCCACAAGACAATCGAAGAGAACGTCGATTCCTCCCTCCAAGCCTCCAGATCTCGCCTCTCCCAAATTCGTTCCACTTCCTCCGCTCATTTCAATCAGACCATCGTAAATTCTCCCTAATCTCTCTCATTTGTTTTTTTTTCCTCATTAGTATCATCATGTGATTCGAACGTACACGGTACATGATATAGAACTGCAAAAAAAAAAAATGAGGCCAGAAATGTGTGTGAATATATTGCTAGTTTCATCCTTTCTTCATGATTGTGAAGTGATTCTGAATATGTTAAAACAATAATTAGGAATTGCTGTCTTTGTAGCATTTTGTTTGTTTGAATGGAAAATGAATTCAAGTTTCAATTGTACACTTATTGGCTGCCAAATGATGCTTTTGAGTTAATTTTTATGTTATGGTTGCTTGAAATGGGTGTAGGGTTCGCTACAAGATATTGCATCTGAGTATTCTACCTACGAGGATGTTTTCTTTGGCAAGATTAAAGGTCAATTCATTCTTCTGTCACTCTGAGGCATACATTTTATTTCTTCATGTGATCTATGTTATTTTTAATTGTATTATTTAGTTACTGTTCCTAATTTGGCATGTTGGCTGCAGAGGGTATACTCGTTGCATCTTCTCATCCAGTTATTACGGGTGGTGTTGCTGCTAGCTTGGGATTTCTTCTACTGAAAAGTATGTTTCTAAAACAGATCATATCTTGTCTTCAACTAAACCTATTTTGAGCATTTTTTTTGAAAGCCTTCAAACATATTAATATTGATTTAGCAAACTATTTTTTGTATATACTTATATGTTATTGTATTAATATGCTAGCAGAATAAATCTTAATCATGCCACACTATTATTATATGTAGTTTATCACTTTTTTGGTTAAGATATATGGACTTTCACTTGATTAAGAATTCAAGACTGTCATAGTTTGTTGGTTGCTGCACACATAGGTGTTAACTTTGAATATCGAATTTTAATGTGATACTAGATGGGTGTTTCTAAGTTCATTCTTGTTGCCTCAATATGGTTATAATGTGCAGAGCCTAGGCATTTCTTGTACTACAATACCTTGCGCTTTCTTGTAAGTGAAGAGGTGAGCCAAAATAACATGCACTTATATTTTCCTTCTCAAATTGTTTTTATCACTTTTTATTTGCATTCGACCTTTGTAATGAGTAGTATCTTATGCATTACGTTTCCCACATGACTATGTTGTTAATATTGCAATCTTTCAAGACTTAAAAGTCTACCCGACTATTAAATTACGATGTATTGCAATTGTTTGTGTTTATTTTTGACTATTACTAGTTTGTAGTGTTTATTTTAATGAAAATAACTAAGGAAAAGAAATTTGTATGTACAGTTATATCATTGCTTCTATAAACCATATTAAGATATATGATTTTTTATTTATAATCTCACCCTCGGTCTAGGTATCCAATTCCAGTTAGATCGACCCTCAGTTAATTTTTTGTGTGTGCAAATAATCCAATTAGTTTGTGTCATAAACAAATAGAGCCCAAACATTAAAAGGCCTTACGAGTTATGAGAGATGATTTTGATTTCCAATTGTCATTCTCTAGGTTACTCCAATATTCACCAGAATTTGAAAGACAGTAGAATTTCAATTGTTATCTTTTCGATATCGAGGATGATGTCATTTAAGTTTCTTGACATTGTTATCCTAATTGAATAGACCAGAAGCCTTTTATTATGCTATGCTCTGAAGTGCTTTTTACAATTGCTATCTGTTATGTTTTTTTGGCTGATTTTATGTACTCACTTTCTTGCATTTGCATTTGCATTTGAATTTTCCATTAATCTTTCAACGTTACTATGACAATTATTCGTTGAGGCTGTCAACATGGCTGAAAAAGATTCAGTGATGAATATTATTGTGTCTTTCAATCATATTATGGATTTTTTACTTCCAGGATAGTTATGAACGTGGTGAATAATTTACAGAAAGCATTTTAGATAGTCAGTATATATTTAATATATTAATCTGGCATTTTTAATAAATGCATATATACATACATACATACCCGTTCATTCTCAATTTCTCATAACTAATCATTCCAATTTTTCACAGATGTTGGTCACTATTTTAAAGCTTGATAAAATTATTCTAAGGAAGGAAAAAGTAATAATAGAGGAGAGATTAGTAATGACATCCTCATTTCTGCAGGAGATATTCAAGTACTTTTGTTTGTGTTTGCAAACATGATCCATGTTTTACTTCATCTTAGGATAAGTGGTACAAACATGTATTTTGGAACTAGTTGTTACACATTTGTATCTAACATTGTGTTCGTGTTAGAAATTAGGGATAATGGCAGAAATACCCCATGTACTTAAAATTGTTTGCACGTTGATACTGTTAGCCTGTTATCTTTATTTTCTAGCCGGTTGTTACCCTGTACCTTCTTTTAGTTGCACCGTTATAACGGAGCTAAAGTCCGATGGAAGACTATACTACCCCCACACAAATCTTGGCAGTCTTAGGGAATAAGGTTAATTTCGTCATTTGTAAAGTAAAAAAAGCAAAACATAGCGGTCTTAAGGAAGAAGGGTAGCCGGTTGTTACCCTGTACTTTCTTTTTCCGTCAGTTTTAACGGATTTTAACTAACTGTGCAACTAAAAAAAGTACATGGTGTATTTCTGTCATTATCCCTAGAAATTACTGTAGACTTATCGGGGCTTAGTTGGGATAACCTAATGTGGTAATCGGGATACCTTAGCCCCTAATAGCTTTCACACAACATGTTGTATGATACTTGGAAGGTTATTATTGCCAGTTTGCACGTTTCTTACATAAAGGAAACTGGATTTTCCATTCATTTTGTTTTATAACGAACACCCTCTTTATGTAGAATTTGATCCAAATTGTTGCTGCATATTTGCTTCACAATGACCCATAGAAATATCAAGTATGAAGTGTCTTTGCAGCAAGGGAATTTTTGGAAATTCATGTATCTTGGTTTTTGATGCAGTCTTTGCTTGCCAAAGGTGAAACCAAAGTAAGGGAGTTGCGGCTCTCCCTTGACCTTCTGAAGGCTGAAAGTGAGAAGTTGGAGGTGACCCCCCTATCATCCTGTTCAGTTATTTTGACGTCAGCAATATATTTATATAGTGCTTGTTTATGCACTTTTTTGTTCCTCTCTCTTTCTATCTGAAAAGACAACATAATCTTCCTTCTTTTACTACTTCGGCAATCATCAATTTTTGAAGTTGTTACGGTCCCTGATTCGGGATTGAGTTATGGGTCCGGAATAACCAACACCACTGGTGTTTCCCTCTCAGAAAGGTGAAGAACCCATCTTCCTTTGGCCTAAGATTGTAAGGAGTTTGCTAGAGAGAACTCTGGCTCCATAACACTAAAACTAGTGAGATAACTTTTTGCCTGACACACTTTATTCTTTTCACAGCATACAAGTAGCTGTTACTTTCCAAACTAACATACGGATCATGATTTGCCATGATATCAACAACTGACTAAAAATAGTAAAATGCAATACAAGAGAATAGAAAATGCTGGTATGGATGATTGCCTGTCGCCCTGATTCTTAGGCCCCTCCAGAATTGTTTGCTACTCCATTGAAACGTCCAGGTGTTTTCCTCTGTAGGTTTGGCCAAAATGCTTAGTTGGACTCATAACTGAAGTCCTTCAGGCTATGATAATTATTTTTTGATAATTGTTGAATGGGTTGTGACATGCATATAAAGTTCTCTGTCTGCCTTTTGTTTATCATAGAATCAGTTAGGTTTAGAGTAAATGAAAAAAATACCCCCCCTTGATAGAAACATAGAAGGTAGTTTTGTGAAAGAGAAAGGTGAGAGGTAAAATCAATGCACTATGTCAAACAATCTAACAAACTCTTTAGCAGAAGGCTAGAACTCCCTTCAATAAAGTAATGAAGAAGCCTAGAAGATAGTTTTGGGAAAGAGAAAGGTGAGAGGTAAAATAAATGCATTATGTCAAAAAAGCTAACAAACTCTTTAGCAGAAGGCTAGAACTCCCTCCAATAAATTAATGAAGATGTCCATGACTCCTTTTGTTCAGCTAGCTCGTTTAGTTTTTCTGAGTATTGTAGTGTGTTGTTTGCCTTTAACCTGGCAGCACAATAACTTTGGGGTTATGATATTGTTTGCTTGTGCATACCTCGATTCCGTTTGGGTTTCCAGAAAGCCCAGTCATTTTAAAGTATTATTGTTTTCAGAAGAAAGCTTCATTCGCAGAAGAGGAGTTTATACGTGGAAGGAAAAAACTTAGGTTTGTGTTTATTGATGAAGGACAGTATAATATTCACCTCTACTTGCATTATTTTGAATTCGTTATCCAAACTTTCCCTGTTTCAATATAGGCAAGCTGGGAAGCAGATCCGAGGTGTGATTCGTTCAGCTTATAAGGTTGAAAGACAAGCAGCAGGTGTGTAATTGCTATGTTTCTTCATCTCTTACATTGTGCAAACTAACCTCAGATTCTTAGCATTGATCTCCTGATCGTATTAATCTATTCTGCTGTGCCAGGCTTGAAAGATGTTCTTAAAGAACTTCCTAGCAGAGAATCATCTCGATTTCGGTCCCAGGTATGTTATTTTAGTTGATGAGGTAGATTAAGCCAATGGTTTTCATAACATAACTATAAGTGGCTGGATGAAATAAGTAAAGGAGCTCAAGTCCTTAATTAGCTGTTGAAACATTCGCTGTTCTTTTTTCTTTATGCAATGCATATGCCTACCTCGATCCCCTCAAAACTCTTGTAGCTTTAATTGCTCATTTACATCAGTGACTCTATATCAGGCATGGTGGTTGGCTTCCTTACCAATGCCCTAAGTCATTTGGTTTTGAGGAGCTAGTCTTTAAAAGCTAATAGTTTTAGTATCTGTGGGCCTTCTGCTTTACCTGAGTTTTTATCTTTTGTCATAGGGTAAAGGTTGTTTAGCATGCTTGGGGAATGTATCTAGAATAGGAAACTTTAGCCAAATAACAGGTCTGCATAACTTTCAGTCGTCAGGGTAGCATACTAAGATGCATGTCCTTCTTAAGCTGATTATATGGTCTAGTAACTAAATTTGTCAATTTAACTTCATTGTCTTATGGGTAAAGAAGTCAGAATATCATCTTCCCTCCCCACCTTCCTTCTGATTTGATTTTCAGCAAAGACAGATTGCTTGTTCCATGATATCTCTGTCCCTAGTCATATACATGTACATATTCCATTTTTGTTGGAAATGAGAACTGAAGTTGGGGTAGAAAGTAGAGGACTTGGTGTTTACCAGAAAATGTTGTGGGTTTTAAGCTGGTATGTAAGTGCATTTTCTTCTTCTTCAAGATGTCAATCTTCATTGTCCATTTTTCTAGAGGGGGTCTTATAAGTATTTATCTCCATTAGGACTTGTCGGATTGTTCCCACATCGTAAGAATGTGGATGGGAGTGAGCATTTGATAAGCGTATAGAGGCCTCCACTCCACCCTTTAACTTGAGCTTTTGGGTTGGAATGACCTTTGACATGACTCGTCTACTGTAAGCCTTTCAAAGATAAAGCACAAACTGTAATCCTCAACTGGCTGGCGAGATTTGAAATGTGCTTCCAATTTGGACTTTTGACAGCCATATCTCGGATAAAGAACTGTTTCATGCTGTATCAAGTCCATCTAAGCCCTTGTAGGTTTCCTATCAATCTTGTGGCTGAAAGTACCGGGGCATGATAGCTACTAGTTGATTTTCTTTGACGTGCATCCTTTCATGTATGTTCATACTTGCATATGGACTGGCACATTTTTCTGGACTCTAGTTGTGCTGCATCTTTGATTATAATAGTTTTGTATTTCTCATGTGTATAGCTTCATGTTTGTACGGTTTCACAATACAAATTTGGAGTATGAAGTTGATAATACATATTTACTTGGCTGTCAGGTGTCCAACCTAGTGTCCGAAGCAAAAAGGGAGAGGAATGCTTTGACCAAGGAGGTTTCTAAAATCAGTAATCATGGTATCTCTGTCTGATTATCATGTAGCCATTGCCCTGGTGGATGTAGAAGGTTAGACTTAAAACCATACCTCAAAGTCAAAGCCATCTCATATGTGGCTCCTCTGTCAAATAAATGCAATTCTTGGAACATCTCTTGATGAGTGATTATAAGTCTCAGGCTCTGACCTGAAAAAAGTGAAGAAAACACCAAATTTTGTATCTGGTGATTATAATACAACTTTCAAATTTTGTTTTTACCTACACAAGCACTTGTGCTACCCTATTGGCAGAAATGCATACAAGTCGAAACTGTGTTCCAATTCTATGTGAGCATGTTGCTGAGTCTTGAGTCGTAAATTTATATGAAAGAAAACAGCATGGGACGGGTAGGGCAAAGAGGCTTGGGTCAATTCTTGGAATGTGCGTGAATTGGCGTCTTAGAGAATCATGATGGAATTTGTCAATTTCAGCTCTCTACATGATAGTCGATAGGAGATGTGATTTGCCCTTGATCCCTCTCGACCCAATTGCACCATCAAACCTGTCATAATTGAGTTTTGCGAACTATGGCTCGATTTGGGTTTTGTCGAAATCAGGAGCATAGCTCACGTATCACCTAACAACAAGTGCACACACATGTAAATAGCGCAGTTATTGTCCCCAAAAGGATTCTTAATACTTAAATAGAGCAGCTATGGTAGCAAGGATCATACTTGATACAAAGGCAACTTAACATAAAATGACCAGTCTTTCGAACATCTTTGCTATAAGAGTACCTAAAAATTGAGGAAACTTGTGAAGCATTGCCAGTGAAAATTAACATAATATCAGATAATCAGTCATACACATGACGTCCTTATCTTTTAAGAGAGACAATTCCATCTCATTGCGTTAAAAGTATGAGATTTCATTATTACTACGCTATAACTTTTTTTTCTTCTCACTATCATGTAGTTTCGATGTCTCAATTTAGTACTTGCTGTATGTTTTCGTTAGTTTTTGGTCGGAAAGAAC
Organism: Erodium moschatum; assembly: GCA_036897745.1. Lineage (NCBI taxonomy): Eukaryota > Viridiplantae > Streptophyta > Magnoliopsida > Geraniales > Geraniaceae > Erodium > Erodium moschatum. The sequence goes on along the minus strand of JAYMSV010002966.1, from coordinate 2,910 downwards.
GAACATGTGCGATTCACTTACCCTTTTGAAATGTCGAAACTGCCCCCATCTCTTTTAATGGAGCAGTTTCGACATTTCAGGAACCGACCATGAACAACCCCATGTATGAGTCCTTATGTCCATGATCAGGCCCGACGCGTCCACTTGGCAAGATAGGCAGTCACCTTAGGCCTCCAGCCCGAGGAAGACCACATATTTCCAAAACAACGTCGGGCCTATTGATTGAACCCAAAATAAATTCTGACACACATAAACCTTAATTAACCTCAATTAGGTTTGTCTTTTCCCAAAAACACGCGTGAATCACAGTAGCCAAAACAAACGTTTCATCTTTCAAAACCATTTTTTCCTCACATCCCTCTTCCCAATCAATCTTCATAATTCATAGATAAACGTTTCATCCCTCTTGCCAAATCATGTATAAATCTGATTATAGTTTTAAGTTATATTCATCCCTAACATTATTATTCTCTCTTTGATGTGGAGAACAGAGACAAACAAAAGTAAAGGAGTACAGTCTGCATCAATCTCCAATTCTTTGTTTCCATTCAAACACTTGAATGAACAAAAACGAGTCGTCGAGAACATTAATATCGCTATTCGACTTGACTGTACCGAAAAAGCATGACAAATCTACGGATCACGTGAGGAAACCGCTTCGAGCATGCTTGTTGTGACATTACCATGATTACCCTATGAGAATTATCATTTTCATACGGTTGGAGAATTCTTCCTTTGTCAATGTGTACAACAAACGTGTCACGTCTTTCAAACTCGACTGCCCTTAATACTTCGACCATCAATTAAGGATCATGCCCTTGCGAACCCTTTTAAAGCATTGCCCGATGGTTATTACACTAAAATGTATTGTTGGTGTGATAAAGATGAATTCAGAGACCGGACAAAACTGAATGTATAAAAATTGAGCAGAGAATTAGATATTTATAGGATCGTTTACGAACGATCTTAAGTTGTTTAATTAATAGAAAAAAAACAGTCGACCGTTGCAAAGTGTCACCACCCAATTGGGTGTTTAGTGTCGGGCTACGTGCACTTGCTCCAATCTCAATAGTCTTGGGATTGACAATGCGAACTGACATCGGGGCCCTAGTCGTAGCATCAAATCCGATATCACTTCCACACAAACGTTCACGGGCATGGGCAGCGGCCGAAAGGCGCGACACAGATACCGAACTTATTGATTGTCATACTACCTAACTCCAAACTTATAAGCACGAGGAAATGCCTCGTTCTAGTCGTTTACTGAACGAAACGACGTCGTTTTATCAGCAGAAAGGGAGTATCCCAAGCCCCAACAGTAGAGGGGAAACCCTAAAAGCCGCCGCTTCTCTTATATAAGGAACAGCAAGACTTAGGTCAGAGTCATCAGATCAACCTCATTCTTTCGAGTTGTCCATTTTTGTTTTGTGTGTGTTATCAAAGGTGATTTGGGGTAGGTAAGATATGAGTCTCAGTGATGATGAACACAGATGACGAGTCCGAATCCATTCTTATAAAAAGCATGAGGACAAAACGAGGCATTTGTCTGAGAGACATCCCCAACCTCAAATCATATCTTGTTTTTTTCTTTATGTTTGTGTAGATATGGAGAAGTATGGTGATGATCGATTTATTGTCATCTGATACAGAAGATGATAGAATATCCTCCTACTCATTCTGAATATTTCTCCTTTTCTATTTTCATTCAATATTTGATTCTGTTAATGGATTGAGCAACACAGTTGGTTTTAAAAATAGTTGGTTTTATAGTGGCACTTTTGTTCGCAGCTTATAAATACAGTGACCTGAGGAACACAGTATAGTATGGATGGTGTCGGATGAGAATTTTCAACCATAGCTAACGCTATGCTTTATTTTTTTTAAATCTAATAAAATGAAATTTTATTTCCAACGGTTCGATTTAAAACTAAATAAGAAATAAACTATATTCTAACACATTATTTTCTCAATTTTGATGTTTGCATTCAATGCAAGTGCATCAATTTCTGCAAAATGGAAGTAAACAGTTTCTTATCATATATAATGAACAAAAGTGTAGTTAATTAGAATAATATGTTTTATTTGATAGTTTCTATTGAGAGGACCTTTGTTTTTATCAGCCAATGATGTGTTAAGATGAATCCCCTTAGATGAACATTACAACCAAAAATTCAATGTTAGGTCTGACAGGTAAACACTAGATTTTACTACCTTGAAGTGAATGGATACTTACGAAATCAGAGAGACTGGGAACCCTAATTTTACAACAGCGAAACTAACACGAATCCTACTTTAACCCAAAATTCATCGGAACACCAAAGAAGACAGGAACCAGTTGTTGGCGGCCAATAACGAGCACGATAGAGACAACGCCGGATCTATTCTTTAGGGGTAGCCAAGGTAGAAGTATAAGAAAACTGAGGATGTTCCCATAGTGATTTGAACTCATGTTCCTTTGTAAATATCCAAAAGTCTTAAACTATTACACCAAGTTTTTATATATTATGGTGTTTCGTGGAACACCCTAAGTATGACTTGGTTCCACCCACAAAGAAAGCAATGCTACCGACTGCAATCATGTACAAAAGCCATAGCTTCCACCTACAATGGCTTGGAGGAGAAGAGGGGGCGACATTGAGGAAGGGGTTTCAGAACACTAGAGAAAAAGGCGATCTATTTAGGACATCGAGGAGTCATAACAAAATGAGTGATTTACAATTGTATAAAAGGACACATGCAGTCGTTCGATTTTGGTTTATGTAGGACCTGTAGTCGGGACCCGCATGAGTAAAAGCTTAGACCATGTATAACGTGCGCGACTCTACCCACGCGGTTCGGCTTGACTGACGCGATTCAGGGACGCGGGTCTTGGGCCGTCCTGATGTGGGACGCGTTTTGTGCGGCTCTCGG
>JAYMSV010002965.1:0-10411 GCA_036897745.1 Erodium moschatum | reverse complement strand
CAAAAGAACAAAACCTACCTAATGTGAAAAATGGTTTATTCCCCTTCCACATATATTTAGTGTATGGTTTCTATTCGAGTCCATTGGGCCACCGAAGGCCCAATTTCGTCGGGGCCCATTTCACCAACCCAGCCCATGATGGTATCTTTATAGTTATAAGTTATAACAGCGAGCGACCAAACTAAGGACCCTATAAATTGAAATCTTCCACTTCCGTTGACGAAGCCTCTGACCGTTTTGGCTCTCAGCTTCGTCCCCTCTCTCTCATCGCGAAGCTTTGGAACCCTAACCCTCATACCCCACAGCAATCGAACCTGTCGATCCTTATCCATGCTCTCTTGGGTTTGAATTCTTAAAATTGCCCTCTCGACATTCATCCGGATCGATTCATCTTCGAGGATTACCCGGTTCTTATTCTCTTTCTCCTTCGCCGTTTTCGCGAATCCATTTCCTGATTTTGGGGATTCTCGGCCCTGGAGGTTGTTCGGGGGCGATCGAAGGGTTTGCTGAGGATAATCGATCGCGGTTCATTCGATCGGTGACTCTCCGGATCGGCGTCTGAAGATTCAGGCTGTGAAGATTGCGCTACGGCGATTCTGAAACGGGGGTTTCCGTTTTTGGTGGATTTTTTCGGCGGTCGGGGAAATTCGATTGCTCTATTCGAAGCTCGGAGTCGATTCGAGGTCGTTGAAGATAGATTGGGAGCTTTCTCGCGGCGGGGAAGGTTTTTTTGGAGGAGATCTCGTCGTATTTGCCAGATTGGTTTGATCTCTCTTGAGTACCTGAAGAAAGAGAAATAGGAGGGAGAAAAAGATTTTCTTTTTGTACTTATTTTAATTTTGATAGTTAAATATCAGGCCTTTTATTTATATGAAGGCCTTTGATTATCGTAGCTTTGTTGTTCTTGTTTTGCCGATATTTTTTCTCTGAAAAAAAAAATTCAAGGAAAAAAAGCATGGCTGTATATTACAAGTTTAAGAGTGCAAGAGATTATGATTCAATATCCATGGACGGTCCATTCATATCAGTAGGAACTTTGAAAGAAAAAATATTTGAATCGAAGCATTTGGGAAGGGGTACTGATTATGACCTTGTGGTCACCAATGCCCAGACTGATGAAGGTTGGTTTTGCTTCCCAAATTGGAAAGATTGCTCATTTCAATTCCCTTTTGTAACATGGTTTTGGAATTATTTCCCCAATTTTAATTGAAATAGCTTTGATATGGGGCTGTACTGCTGTTGGGTCTATGCATCAAATTAAATTCCTGTACTTGGGTTGGCACCAATTCTACACCCATTAATCTCATACTTAATGGTAAAAGTAAGGAACACATGGGTTAGCTTGCGGTCCAAAAAACTCAGGTTGAATTGAAGCTGCAAGGCTAACAGCAGTATGACGTGCTTCATGTCTTAGGCTGACAAACTATGCTTAGGAATATCTCGGGGGTGGGTGTTGATACGTTCGAATAGTGATAGTTTGTTTACTATTGCATTGTTTCATATGTGTTTTGTTATGTCTTGGAATTTCAGAGTATCTTGATGAGGCGACCTTAATTCCCAAAAACACGTCAGTCTTAATTCGGAGGGTTCCTGGACGACCACGCATGCCTATTGTTACAGAACAAGAGTACTGCCTCAAACTTATAATCACCGGCCACATAGTTTTTAGTATCTTTAGTTTAATTTTAGATAGCGCTAATGTTCTGAAGAAGCAGTAACTTCCTATTGTGTTTACGTGCCTGGTGATCTGCTGTTCAATGACAAGATGTCATTTGATATTTTGTGTGAACCAGTTCATCCTGTGGTCACGAATAGGTTTTCTCTTTTCATAGGCCTCTTCACGCTGGACAAATTCTGAGGGTATTGTTGAGTGTGAGCTGCGTTTTATTTTGCAGGCCAAAGGTTGTACACAAGGTGGAGGATCCTCAGCCAGAAAAGGCTAGTTTCTCAGCTGCTGACCATTCTATGAAATATGTAAGTTTGTGTCCTTGCAGTGGCCTGGTCCAATGTGTTTTTTTTTTCTGTATCTTATGTGAGCTATTGTGTAGTTGAAGTATTGATGTGCATATATTTGACTTGTAGCCTGATGATTCTGAGTGGGATGAGTTCGGGAATGATTTATATGCAATTCCTGAGGTACTGCCGGTTCAGTCATTAACCTCAATCACAGATGTTGCTACTACGACCAAAGCTGACGAGGATAGCAAGATTAAGGCTTTAATTGAGACTCCTGCTTTGGATTGGCAACGGTAATATGTAAACCAGTGTTCATTTTCTTGTTAGTTTTGTGATAATTGTTTTTGTTGGTTATCAATATGTCTTGCCTCAACATTTTTTTTACATTCAATTGCAGTCAAGGGGTTGATGGCTTTGGAGGCCCTGGTAGAGGTTTTGGAAGGGGTATGGCTGGGAGAATGGGTGGTCGAGGCTTTGGTAATTTTCTAGGCAACATATTCTGTCCATTTTTTCATAAAATAGTGTCTCTCAGTTACCTACATCTGTATTAATTTATAGTCATGGAACTGTGAGTTTGTGTGGGATAACATGCTTGTTTATGTGATTGCCAGTGATATCAGTATTGGTTTTCTCTGGTTCATTTTTTGCTCTTCTAAGTTCTATGATACAAATTCACAAATATAGTTATGAATCTGAAACTTAGACAAGTTGATATTGTGTAGGAATGGAACACAAAACTCCTCCACCGGGCTATATATGTCACAGGTGTAAGGTGCCAGGACATTTTATCCAACACTGCCCTACAAATGGTGATCCAAATTATGATGTCAAAAGAATGAGGCCTCCTACTGGGATTCCCAAGTCAATGCTGATGGCCACCCCAGATGGATCATATGCATTGCCTAGTGGTGATGTTGCAGTTTTGAGGCCAAATGAGTAAGTTGCTATTAATTACGTAGTCCTTCTTTTGCTTCTCTTCTCTGTGTTGTTGGTTGTTGGCGTGAAGGTCTACTAACCTTCTGACTCAAACAGGGCTGCCTTTGAGAGAGAAATTGAAGGCTTACCTTCTACACGTTCTGTCGGTGACCTTCCTCCTGAACTCCATTGCCCGTTGTGCAAAGAAGTGATGAAAGACGCTGTTCTGACAAGCAAATGTTGCTTCAAGAGCTTTTGTGATAAATGTAAGATTCAAGATGGAATTTCTAGTATGGACTTTAAGCAAGGATGCAGTTCTGAGTAATTTGTATTTGACCTCAGTGTTTTTTTTTAATCTTAACTATTAATATCCAGGTATTAGAGATCACATCATCTCCAGGTCTGTCTGTGTATGTGGAGCTACCAATATACTCGCAGATGATCTCCTTCCAAATAAGACTCTAAGAGATACTATCAACCGAATTTTGGAGTCTGGTAACAGTAGTGCTGATAATACTGGAAGCACTTATCAAGTTCCAGGTGTGTATTTGACCACACATCTTAAACTAATTTCTGCTATAAAAGTACACGTACTGATATACTTTTGTGTATTTTGTTCAGATATGGAATCTGCTCGCTGTCCTCAGCCTAAGAGGCTATCCCCTACCCTTTCTGCTGCATCAAAGGGAGACCAAAAACCGACATCTTTTATTGAGGAACCTCCCATCGTAAAGGAAACTGGCAGTGAAGGCAAAGCTATAGTTGTCTTGCAACTGACATCAGAGAAAGTGAAAACTGGAAATGTTGCAGATGCATCTGAAGCTACACTAGAGTCAATGAGTGTGAAGGAGCCAGCATCTCAAGGGAGTGCTCCACTAGCTGAAGAAGAAGTGCAGCAGAAGTTAGCTGCTGGAGAGATAGGTATATATTACAACGAGTGATACATATTGTTAAATATATAATCTAAACTTGATTATAGTCTGACTCTTACCTAATGCTTTTTCAGCAAAGAAAAAGAAAAAGAAGAAAGTCCGTATGCCGGGAAATGGTATGTCTGTTTTCTTCATTTTTTGTTTGTCAAATGCTCCCTCGTAGACTTCTTTCCATGAATAAATCACTGTCTTGGAATAATTATGAAGGCACTCACACCACATTTTGTAGTATTTAGTAATACTGTTATTATTCTCTATTACTGGTGATACTGGATTTCTTCTCATTATGTATGTCTTGCAGCTGCAGAGATGCAATGGCAAATGTCTCAAGACCTTGTGGCTGAGAATTATATGATGCCTATGGGCCCTTCTGTCTATAATCCATTCTGGAATGGCATGCAACATGGAATGGAAAGCTACGGCGCTCCTTATGGTGGTGCCATGCCTTATATGGGATACGGACTCGGTCCTTTCGACATGCCTTTTGGTGGTGTAATGCCCCCACACCCTTTTGGCGCAGAACCTTATATGATGCCCATGGTTCCACCACAGAGGTATGTATCTTGGTTGAGTTTGCTCTCTCTCTCTCTCTCTCTCTCTCTCTCTCTCATCACAGTAGATCTACATGGTTTAAAGTTTCCAATTTATAATACATTTGTCTATGATTTGTGTTATTCATTTGTCTGATTTAGATGGTTTTTGTGTGACTGGCTTCCTATAGGCTATAAGCATCTGCTCTTACGCTGCATCCCAATACTTTGTCTTCGGTAACTACTAACTAGCGAGTCACGAGTTTAACTGGATTTTTATATTTAATGCCTATAGGGATCTTGCGGATTTTGGAATGGGATTTAATGGACGACCGCCTATCATGAGCAGAGAGGAGTTTGAAGCTCGGAAAGGTGATTTGAATAGAAAACGAGAGAACGAGAGGCGAGTTCAAGGGTAAGTAATAATTACTGGTTATCTATTTTTGTCGGAATCAATATTCTAGTCAGTCAATCCCAAGTGATACATGGGAACTTTTAAGATGCGAGAATATGAATCATAGTTGCTAGCAGGACATCTATTGTAGAACTTTTTGACCATCACATTTCGTTACAAGTGGAACATTTCTCTCATTTTCAATACTGTTTCTTAAGCACCCTATTGCATGCATGGTAATTTTTAAGATGTGAGGACATTTTTTCCCCTGCCTATCAGGTTTGAACCCTGGGCAGTTTGGCCAGGTTTGAAGTGCAATCTTATCTCAAATTCAGTACATTTGAGTATGCCGCTGCGTTCTGATCCAGAGCCTCTATGTTAGACAATAGTGTAGAACTCTATTCATATATGTTCAGTGTTCTTCATCACTTTCAACACCACAATACCTTTTTTATGCATAATGTGTGGCAATATGTTATTATGTTTTGCATTATATATGCTGAAGATGCCGCCTTCTTGTGCAGTAGGGATTTCCCAAAAGAAAGAGAATTTGGTAGGGAAGTTAGCAGCAGCATTGATGCACCTCCAATGAGATCAAAACCTGTGAGTCTTGTCTTATTTACTTCATTCCTTCCTTTGGGATGTTATTGGTTTTATTTTTGATTGAGATTCGTTTGATTCTAGAGAATTTTTAGGCAGAGTAGAAAGGTTAAAATTATGTCCGTATAGAATATGATTTTTCTCTCTTTTCTTCAACTAAGTTGATTCTCATTAGGGAAAGTGTGAATTGATCTGACTACGTGTGTCTATGTCTTTGACCTACAGAACCAGAGGTCTATTCCGCCACCATCATCCAGTAATGACCATCACCGTCACAGGAGTGAAAGGTCCTCGTATGACCCACCCAAGAGAAAAGCGGAGTACAACCGAGACCGTGACTACCACCATGATGGCGATCGCCAACGTGAACGGGATTACCACCACCATCGTTCAGAATCATCCAGTAGACCTACAGCCTCTTCCTCAGAGGCAGTAATTGGATCCAAATCTTCTGCTGTAGCAGTGTCTATGACATCAGCAGGTGACAGGAAGCATAAACCAAGTGTTTTCTCCCGCATAAGTTTCCCCGAAGGTGAAGCCAAGAAGAAGCTGAAATCATCTGCAGAGTCCCCACCCCCAGCCAGTGGAGCTTCAGCTCACCCCAAGGCCTCCAATGGGTATCATGATGATGGCTACAATAGTAAGTCATCTTCTATGAAAACAACTGTATCAGCAGCCAACGGAAGGATGAGCAATGCTGAGGATTATGAGTCGAGTGACGATGATAGGCATTTCAAGAGGAAACCTTCAAGGTATGAGCCTTCTCCGCCACGACCGGCGGAGAGGGAGGAGCTACCGGCAAGACATTCCAGAACCGCAAGGGATAGAGATCGAGCACAGGATCGCCATAGCAGTAAACGTAGATAGATTTTATGGTAGAAAAATGGAGAACACTCTGTCCCTAGAACAAGTTGTTCAATGGTGCTGCTGCGAAAGGTGTTTGGAGAGGAACTATGCTTTCTATTTAGATATAAAATTTGTACAGGAAGTGGAAGAGAAGAATTGCAGAGATGGACTCATGATACTCTTGTTCTACATAATTCTCATTAATATTATGAAGTTTGTCTTCAAAATAAATAAATTCAGTTCCGAATAGTCCAATTTGTCTTGTTCGTTATTGTTCTACATATTTGCATTTGTGATTGGTCAATGCAGGGAATGTTGAAAAAACAGTTTATTTCATTAAATGGATGGAAATGACGGAACATTGCGTTAGAATAGGCTTAACATTATTATTTTTCATCGGGTGCCAACCCTAACTTGTCACACTAAAATGAGTCTTATACTTAGAAAATGCCTGTATTCAAAATACTCGAATTACCCAAAAGCCTAAAATTATCGAACCCTGAACTCCCTAGCCGTAAGAGCATCTCCAATGCTGGTGGTAACGCTGGCGGTGAGGGCTGGTGGTAAGCTCACCATCGGTTGGGAAATTGTGAACAAAATGACACGAATAGACAGCACCAACAGACTAGCATTGGAGGTTGCTGACTGTTTGTTGAGAAATGACTGAACTGTTATTTTTTAATCAAACAGTCAACACTAACAGCCGACACCAATAAGCTATCATTGGAGATATTCTAAGAGCATTTGTAGTGGGTGCGCTTCCGGGGCAATTCGGCTCTGAAAAGCTAATAAGTGGGGAGACTTAGTGATTCGACATGTATATTTATGTGGGGCACATAATCTGTACCCGTGGCAGATTTTACTCGATGGGGTGATTCGGTCAACGACTAGTTGAATAGTCAATCAATAATGGTCACTTGGCCGATTTTATTAAAAAAAGTTAAAATCCAAAATTTTGTTTATATAAACCGATTCTCTTCATTTCTCATTCAAACCTCTTTCTCTTCAATAGTTTGTATTTTTATTATAAGCGATTTTATATAGACTTGTTTGTCTCCAAGATAGAGAACAAAAGAAAAGGGCTGAAAATTCAACTATCCAACAGGTTTTTACAAAGGAGTGCTTTGGCACTTAGACAAAGACAACAACCAATACCAAACAACCTCCACACCCCATTTGCTGCATAAAATTGCTCCACAATAATTGAAGGAGTACATGATCATTTTTTTTTTTTTTTTAATTTCAATATCATGGAATGTTGTCTTAGTTATGTGGGAATTTTTCATTCAAGTACACCCAAAATATATGCGATTTTCATATCACTATCCTTGAAGAGTAATTTGATTGAATGGTACCATAACTTTTTTATGTAAAAAATGTATACTATCTTTCACTAACAATCAACTTTTAAAAACCATACCATTGATTCTCATAGTATAAAAAATGATGAAATATCAATAACGTCCTTCACTAGCTTTTAGGTTTGGAAGATATCATTGGAATAATATATTCTTATTAATACTAGTCTTCATTTCTTTAGCGTAATATGGTAGTTTTATTGATAAAAATGAGTACCAACGGAGTGGAAAAGGAAATAGAGCGAAAACAGAAAACAAAGGGTAACAAATAGTTATGGACAGTCCCGAAACGCTTACCATGTGCTTAATATGCCCGACTATTATGGGTAACAATGTAAGGGGCGATTCTCTATTCTCTCGAAGATGCACAAAAGCTACTTTGATTACTCTTCTTGGTTCAACTCTGGTGGACCTGCGTTGCCTAAAACACACGTTGATCACTCGATGAAGAATTTCAAGGGGAGATGAGGATGATGCTAGATAGCCGTGGAGGTCCCTAAGAAGAGTAGGAGGCTTGGGATCCAGAACTTCCAAATCCCTATGAGACATGGTGTATTTCTTATGTGACACCCCGTGGGGTCCCGACAGACTCGTTGCATCTGACGAGGCTGCTATGCAGCTCTTACTTCGTGCTCCTCAAGGTATGCACCTATTTCCAGCCAAAGGCTTCCATATGTGCCCTCTTACGATGGACAGGACGATCATGCCAGGGGGATGGGCCATGAAGTCGATGTGTGTCCTCGCCCTGTTGTGGTTCCCATTCTCTCTCTGGATCGGGTTCCAAGGTACGATAAAGGGACCAACCCAGGGTAGAGTTTGGGGCACACCCCCCCCCCATGAGAGTCCCCCCCCTGTCCGTAGTGAGTCGATGGATGCATGAGCAGCTGGCCGCCAAGCCCATCACACGACTTCTGTCTGCCTAGGCCAGACACCCGCCGTGGGGCAGACCATATATTCACCTGGACACACACTCAGATATAAATATCTCGGTCGCGTAGGTCCAGCCATCGCCGTAGGTATGGTTGTAAAAATCTCCCCAGACAATTGCCTAGGCGCTAAAATCTACTACAATGATCCGTCGCGGCTCACCAATTTTATAACGCTTAAGCGGCCGAGGCGGGATAAGTCTGGACAAGGCGCGATAAGTCGCGACGACTCACCACTATCATCTAAGGTCTTTAGTGCATTAGAAGTTGGAAATCACCGATTGAAGTTTTTGGGGACAAAAGTGAAGGATTTAACTACACGGGTGATAATCTTCAAAGGGCCATCGTGAGAGAGATTGGAGTGGAAAGAGAAGAAGAATAGCAGAGAGATTGGAGGGCCATCGTGAGTCTTAGTTTGGTATCTTTAACTCTACGACTAGGGTGTAACCATGGATGCACTTGCATATGTACTAATATGATATTGAAGGTATGGGGTTACTCAATTAGTGTTTTAATGATAAATTGATGGTGTATTGTGTTTATGAACCAATTTAGAACTTAAAGAACCAATCAATTGAATGAAATGTGATTATATTCTAGATTGAGGATTATTACAATTGTATGCTAAATGGGGTGGGTGGGGGATTGGACGAACATATTTATGAAATTTTCATATCTCTTGGATGAATTACAAGTATCCTATGACGAGATTGATAATAGTTTTGATGATGTAACCATATCATGTGTGTTTTAAACTTTGTCGATGAAACTATTTCACATCTTTTTTTGATGGTGTATCTTTCTAGAATCAGATCATACAAAGTGACTTCAGTGTAATCAGTTGTGAGCTTAGAGGCCAAGACCATGTATTTATAATGCATGAGTTCTAATCATTACAGTACTCAAGACATGACATGGTTTCTTCAAGCTGATGAAATGAGACTACATTTGTATGCAATTTACTTTGAAACACAACTTCATACCTTATGGAAGTTGTCCATAAATCAAGTTGACTTTGTGAATAACAAATAATTGCTAACAATCTAATCCTCAAATCTACTACTTCCAAACTAAATTAGGAAGACTCGATCCACTGATTTAAACAGAACGATATTTGTAACTCTGTCGGACTCAAAATCCTTTGAGATTGAAGACCTACTCAAAGTAACACGACATATCCTCAAAACAGGATGCCATTGGCCTTTTCATTGCATTTCCCTTAACGAGGGTTTGTTCAGACCAGAGAGAGGATCAACGTCCATGATATGAAGTTACTTCAGTTCCAAAAACAAGCTTCACTAACATGCTACGAATTAGCTACCTAGTATGATGAAAGCTTCTAGCTCGAGAACTCGGACCCTCAGGAAATGGGTGACAACCTCTGGAACGGAGGTTAGCTCTAGAAGCAGACCAACAAGACAAATTCGCAGGTGGATCTTGTCGTTTATTAGATTCTTGGGTCCACAAAAATGGATAAATACATGATACTCATGGATGCGGTTTGGTTAGCTGGAACTCAGAACTCCCACACTGACAAAGAGCTTCTCAATCTGTAACTGGGGAGTGTTTGGAAACTTTTAACCGATTAGATTTTCCGCTTGTAAGAAGGCTAGTAAGAGTTTGAGTGAAGGGGCTCAGGCATTTACTGAAGAAGACTTTCTTGGTCTTGAGTTGCTGGAGGAGTAAGAGAAAGGTAAAGGGAGTGAGAGCTTCGCCTCCAATCGGGCTAGGATCGGGAAAATGGAGAGCGAGAGATACTGCACAAGAGCCATTATCTTTAACCTTTCCCATACTTGAGAAGGGTTCTCAATCTCTCCCTATATGAGGCTTGACTTAAACTATTCTCTCAGACAAAGCATTACAAGCTTGAAGCAAAACTCACTATCTTCATTTCAAACACTCACAGATCAACTAGCAATCACATTTTCAAACCGATGTTCAAGACCAACTCCAA
>JAYMSV010002964.1:0-10411 GCA_036897745.1 Erodium moschatum | reverse complement strand
AAGAAAGTAACAGGAGGATCGTACTCTCTGTGCTCTCGATCTTCGCATTCCCTTCCCAGGTACTGTTACATTTCTATTCCCGTGTGTTAATTGGGCATTACTTGGTTTCAATTTTGAATTCAACTGTAAATTGGGATTTTTTTTTTTGTGTAATGGGTTTTAACTGCAATCCTGTTCCAATTTGTATGCAAATGCAGGTAAACTGTTAGTACTCTTTTATGTGTTTTGTTATTAGTATTATTATGGTACTGGTTCAATTGATTTTAGTCAGGGCCTTAAATGTGTGTATGGAATGCTAGTTATAGTTAAAATTTGAGGGTTTTATATAATTATATATGCCCAAATTGAGGGTTGTAGCTAAATCACCTTTCTAGGTCCTTGATTGGTGGTGGTACTATCATAGGTATTATGTGCATTTTGAAAGAACACCAGAACTGTTGAACCTGAGTTTGGCTTTCTTTTATTTATTTAGAACCTTCGTCCCAAAATGAGTTTCTTACTTTTCTAATTTGGAGTGTAGCTCTCCTTCTATGAAAGTTAATTATGCATGAAATATCAATCACATCCTCCTCATACCTGTATCCTCATTTTCTTACGATAAATACAAAATCAAATAGAAGTCATTGTGGGAAGGAGGGAGTACTTATTTTTACTTGTTATTGAATAGATAGAGAGAGATTTTAGCTACAAATATGTTACTTCAGTTATCTTTTTATCTTATGACTTATTTTGATGCTGAGCAGGGTTAACAGGACTTAAGGAGGTCCCAGTTGGTATTGTGGCAGTTTTTGATGGTCATAATGGTGCTGAAGCTAGCGAGATGGCTTCCCAGCTCTTACTCGAGTACTTTGTTTTGCACACATACTTCCTTTTGGATGCAACATTTTCTGTTCAGTTGAAGCAATCAACAGGAAGACTGTCCAATAAGGGAGAACACGATGTTCTAAATTGGGGTGCAAAACTTAGCTGGAATGAATTAGATCTTGAAAGGTACCCTTATATGTCTGTATCTATTATTGGAGTTATCAAGTATTACACAACTTGTGAAAGTGGGATGGGGGAAAGGTTTAGTTGGTTTTTGTTCTGTTCTAGTCTAATTGGTGAGAACCTTAAATATTGTATAGGTAGTATGTAAGTGTAATTTGTGGTTTTTGGTTGTATGGACCAGAACATTTGACCTCGTCAGGGTAGTTTCTCGGCGCTGATATATATATTTTCCAAATCATGTAGCTTTTGCTTTGACATGCATATAAATTCTATGGTTATTAGTAAGACTTAGGTGGCTCGTGTTGCTTCTTTTCGATCATTGTAGTTGATATATATAAATCTAAGTTCTAGATGCTTTCATAGGTTTAAGTTTTCATTGCCAATGGACTTTCATGATTCTTCTCATTTGGAAATTTTGAAGCAAGCATTGTTGAGAACAATCCACGACCTTGATGCCAAATTTTCCAAGGTAGGTATTTTTCTGTTCTTTTTGTGTCCTTATTAATTTGTTTAATTTTAGGTATTATTGCACATAGCTTAGTTTTATTTAATGTCTTATCACCATTTTTTTCTCCATGTTAACATTCATTTAATTGATGTGCGAAGGAAGCATCCAGTAGTAACCTTAATTCAGGCTCCACTGCCACAGTTGTACTGATTGCTGAAGGTCAAATTCTAGTTGCCAATGTTGGGGACTCAAAGGCCCTTTTATGCTCTGAAAAATTTCAGTCTCCTGCAGAAGCTAAAGGTAAAATGCGTGTCGACTTGAAAATTAGCTTGTTAGTATTTTGCATATTTTCTTATCATGGCATGATTCGAACACAGGTAATGTTCCATAGTCGTTTGTTTCTAGTATAGTGTAAAAAATATTGATAGCGTAAGGGAAATTTGATAAAATATGCTTGAAATTGTATGATATTTGATTTATATGCCACTATAATTTAAAATTTGAAATCTATGCTTTTCAAATATCCGAGGACAAAAATACCCTTATTACATGTAATGTAGTTTATAACCCCAAAAAATAAATTGCATTCGGGAGGATTCGAACTATGGTTGTCCAAGACAAATCACATTTACTTAACCACTTGTGCTAAATTACTTATATGTATTATAACCATTTATTATTTGTTAGTCCACTTTATCATGTTGGAGCACCATCAAACCCCCGAAAGAAAAATGTATTTCTAGCATATTATCAAATTTTTGAAACCATGTCATGAATCAATTTCTATGTAAATCACTGACAATTTCACCACATATTATCAATTTTTCAAAACCATCTCATTAAACAATTTCTCCTCGCACATAAATAGTTTTCAACTAAAAATAAAGAATAAAAACAATTCACTTATTAGAGTTTTATTTTTTGTTATAAGTTTTGGTGTAGTATGAGGATTAGCTGAGCTTGAATGAGTTTCAAATTTTATGGAGGAATCATTTTCTAGCATGATAACTATTTCAGGGCGGGAAGGCTCACCAGCAGAAGGAAAGGCGTGAAGAGATGAAATTATCGGTGATTTACACAAAATAATGATAAAGGACATGGTTTCGAAAATTTGATAATATGCTAGGGATATATTTTTCTTTCGAGGGTTGATGGTGCACCGATATAATAATGTAACTAATGAATAATAAAGGGCTATAATTCATATAAGTAATTTAGCACAAATGGTTAGGTTAATGTGTTTTGTCTTGGACAACCATGGTTCAAACCTTCCTAGATACAATTTCTTTTTGGGGGTTTAAACTAAATGTAATAAGGTATTTTTGTCCCAAAATATTTGAAAAGAATAAATTTGAAATAATAGTGGCATATAAGTCAAATATCATAACACTTTTTAAGCATATTTTTATCAAATTTCCCTAGCGTAATATATGTTACTCATTCCATGGCATTGTAACTGCAGCCACTTTATTAAGGTTGTACAGGCAGAAAAGACATAGTGGTGCTATTTCACCTTCGAAAGATAATGGCAACTTCAAGTCAGTGACATCTGATGGTCTGGCACATCTTTTGGCCAAGGGATTGACAAGAGATCATCACCCAGATCGAGATGATGAAAAGTCTAGAGTGGAAGCTGCTGGTGGTTATGTTCTTGAGTGGGCTGGTGTGCATCGGGTTAATGGCCAGCTGGCTCTTTCCCGTGCTATAGGCGATGTATCCTTTAAAAAGTGAGGTCAATGACTACTAAGCATGCATATATTTGCTTAACGCTGTGCACTTTTAACTTGAGTTCTTGCTTTTTAAGATATGATAAAAATAATATAGAGAGATAAAAAAAGGTTTTTGTTTCAAGTCTTACTTTTCACACAATTTAACGCAGTAAACAGTCATTCTACTGTTTTTGTTTAGCTTTGATTTTTCATGGCATATTGAACAACTATTTGTTTTCACCACTTTCTCACTCGGTTCTGTTTTTCCTCCCTATATTTTCACCAGTTATGGCGTTACATCAGCACCCGAGGTGACAGATTGGCTACCTCTGACTGCCAATGACAGCTATCTGGTGGCTGCATCTGATGGTGTTTTTGAAACACTGAGTGTGCAGGATGTGTGTGATGTACTGTGGGAAGTACATAATCCTGATACTTTAGGAGCAGAAATCTCATCTTCATGCTCATACTCCTTAGCCCACTGCATAGTAAACACTGCCTTTGAAAGGGGCAGTATGGATAATATGGCAGCTGTTGTGGTTCCTCTACTCTCGGCTGATTTTTCTCAGAACCAGCTAAAGGGTGGTTATGCCACAGAAGGAGGCATAGATTGCCCGGATTATGGACTACAAAAGTTCATGTATGACCAATCAGGTAGCCCCGCCCTGTTATTGAACTTCCCTTTTTTCGTTCCCAAGTTTTTTTGCAAGCCTTCTTTTGTGTTTCCATGTGGATGTTTCCATCTGGGTCAATAAAGAACCAATATAAGCTTGACTTGGAACTTGGCAGAATTTAATAGGTGATAACTTTGGCAATATAAGTCCCCTTAAATTATTTAATTAGAACATTTTCATTCATTTCAGTTAGCAAGGTTATTCTTTACAAATCTCTAAGTCTGATTGGTGTATGTGTTGCCTCAATTGCTTAACACGAGGATGCCTCTCATTTTGTTATTGCCAATGACTTTAGTAGTCTGCTTATGATGTATACTCATATAGACAAGGTCACATAAGTTTTACCTCTGACCATGTTGTCACTGGTGGTAAACTAGCTTGCTCGAACTATTTGTCAAGAATATGTGGGCAATCAACCAATGACAAAGTTTATTATGTTCTCTAGGTCACGTCTTATTGTTACTTCATTGCATATGATCACTTTGGTGACTGAGTAATTGCTAATTTCTGCCAATTTTTAATATGGCCAGCTGACTCTGTTACTTCAGAATTAATGCCTTTGGAGCACCTTCATCCAATTATGGACAAGTTTAACAGGTTATTGGTAAGAGTTCAAAGGACAGTAATCTTAATATGCATTTTTTTTCCATCTGTTGATTATTTCATTTCTTTTTCAAAACAGTTTCTATATCCCTTAACATCATATATTTTATTGTAAAAAATGGTGAATGTTGCCGTTTAACTACCAAGAAATGTCTCATTGGCTTAAAATTTCTGGGAATGTCATCCATATCGATTGTTCACTTGTTCTGCCATTTTTTAGAAGACTTTTTTTAGATAATGGGACAGGCAGTTCTTTAATTAGAGGCTTGCAACAAAGCTACATGATAAGGTTGCTTGAGTGATGTTATCTACTTATCTTGATCAGGTTGAAGGAAAACATGGCAATTTTGAGTGTTTTTATTTATTTGAAAACCTTGATGAGACTGCAGAATACCCTTTGCAAGCTGCAAAGGATGAGTCAGAATATGGCATGTATGATCTACCACAGGCTCTGCCTGAGGCCCTGGATCATAGTCACGGTAATTAAACTAAATGTATACTTACATATGTATAGCAATAAATTCATCGTGCTTCATTAATTAATATTTTGTGGCTCGTTTTCTTGCACAGTTGTTGTTGATGTACTAGTCAAGCCTAACTGTTCTATTTCTTGCTTAGGTGGATTGCTAAGTTCTTACAATGACCAGAATGTGTGCTTGCACTTTGGGATGACTGTTGATGGAGCTAAAGATCAATGCATAAATCCTGAAGCCTTTGCTAGCTTCCTCGGGTTGCTTGAATCAGTCCCATGGAATGATACTGGTGGAAGTGATGGATCATATGAGTATGCTTTGCCTGATACAAGGTACCTATTGTTATTTTTTGCTATCAACTTTCTGAACATATCAAACCAGGAAGGTTATTGATTAAATACAAGTACTGTAACTTTGGAGATTTTGTATATACATGTTCAATGAGCCTTTTTATCAGCCTTTAAATGTATTAAGATGGGGCTCAAGATCATCCCTTATGTAGAAGGGAGCTCTATATTTGTCACTTGACCCAACAAGAGTTGGTAGAGGTCCAACCGAAGTTGGAGATAAATAAGACTTTAGAGGTACCGCCGCTGGGACTTGAACCCTGGTTCTAAGGACCTAAGTTCAAGTGCTTGACCAGTTGGACAAAAAATGATGTGCATACAATATATTATCATTATTTTGTAAATATTAAAAAGTAAGTGCGTCATGTACCCACAGAATGTGATATGCACCATTAATGAACTTTGATGTTTGTGTGCAGAATTGCCATTATGAACTGACATTTTGGTCTTATCAATAACTTAATGTTTACATGCATATAACTTTTTGGTCTAAACACAATAAGTAATATGACCAGTATAGTGGGAGTGATGCAAGTGGCCCAGTTACCTCACGGTACTACTTATTCCTTTTACTGAACTAATGTCCATTTATGAAATAATGTGCATCTTGGCTGTTCTTCGTCTTCCTGTTTCCCTCTTCGAGTTTGGGATGTCATTCTTGGAGTTGCAACTCTTTAATACTTTTTTTTGTTTATTCTTGGAATACACCCTTATGACAGCAATCTTCTTGATAATTAGATACAAGCTTAAAAAAAGGTTTGGTCGTGGAGCATATGGTGAAGTATGGCTGGCTTTGCATTGGAAGTGTCGTCATAGCCAAGATACTTCAAGCTCAGGTGGTGGAAGCCAAAGCTTTTCATTTCATGCTGCTAGAAATTCAAAGAGTAGCTCATCTACTCAGAACTGTCAAACTGGTCCTCCAGAAGAAAACTTATTCATTTTAAAGCGTATAATGGTAAGCTTTTAGTTCATGAAATTGTAACTTAGCTTCATAATGCATTTTCCATATAAAAAATGGTTAGTCTTTTTATTTTTCTCTGAAAATTAAATATTAAATAAATTTTCAAACTTATCTTCGTACTGCAATTAGGCTAGTTGCACTCATGTCCATCGATCCCTGAGTAGTTTGGAAATTTTATATTTTTTTATCAGCCAAAAGCATTAAAGTAAAAGAGAGAGAGATATCCTAACAAAGGGAGCAATAGGCTCTCGACCATGATATGCAGTACATGATGAGGAAAATAGAAGGAAATCATTTTTTTTTTTCAGTTTCTCATTTACATTAGTTTCACCTGTTTGCAATTTGATTTATTGAGGTGCTTGTATGAGTCTTGCTGTCATGTAGCCTGCACTTGTTTTTAACTTTTCTCAGTTTGCTTTTATTGGGTATATTGGGCCAAGTGGTAAGGAGCCTACTTCTACATAAGTAAGATCTTGAGTTCAAACTTGGTACCTCATGCAAATGGCTGACAAAAAAGAAGTATAAAAGCCAATTCCATGATCACACACAAGCTTCTTCCTTAGATATATTCACAACAGTATTAACTATACTTTGTCATGTTTATGATTTTCCTTGCATATCATCTTTTGTGTGTGACAAATTTCAAGAAACTATAAATATTATTGTGCTCTTGAGCATATTTAACTGGTATAAAAAATGATAAATATATTACCACCACCAACAGGTGGAGAAAGGGACTGCTGTTTACTTGAGTGGTTTACGAGAGAAGTATTTTGGTGAAGTCTTTTTGAATGCTTCTACATGTCTTGGGGGTTTATTACCTGCTGGAATGTCAAATCTCTTTCGTGAGCCACGGTCAAACTTCAATGACAGACTAGAAACAGAGGGATCGGTCATTCATGAGACTGGAAATTCGAGTTCAGAGAATATGTTTCAGAACAAGTTTGGACTACATGGATCTGTTCATGACGAAGGTTTGAACCATATTGCGAGATATGTAGAGTCTTTTGAATCTCGATCGAATGAGATTTGGCTTGTATTTCGGCATGAAGGAATGTCATTGTCAAAGCTTCTGTATGCGGTGGAAGAAGTAGAAAATGCTTCCGATGGAGATAGAGCTGAACAGGCGAAGCATGCTCAAGTATTGGGTCCGTCAAACTGGTGGCATTGGTTGAAAACAACAGATGCAGGGCAAGAGGAAATGCGCAATCTTATATTTCAGTTGGTATGTCAGCAAACAAAAATTGTATTGAGTTTTAGATGATCTTGGGTTCTAACCAAATGGCTAAATGTATATTAAAACATTGCTAGTGCAATTTTGTGTTTATGGTTTTCTTAGAACTAAAATACATTGCATCTGGCATGTGACTTTTATGGACCAAAATGTGTGGTGCCTTTCTGAGCGACATTGAATTTTTCTTAGAACTATAATACATTGAATTTTAATGATTGGTGCCTTTCTGGGAAACATTTTCCATTCAAGTACTTGTAATTAGATGCTATGATGCTTAGAGATAATAATTTTTCAGTACTCCTTATTCTCCCTTTTCTACTTTCTGTTTGTCTAATATTGGTACTTTGTTTTTTTTTTGTCTCAGCTGATGGCTCTCAAGTCCTGTCATGATCGCAAAATAACACATAGGGACATAAAACCTGGTAAGATTACTGGCTTGTTTTGTCAGAACTATGGATTCATTTTGTAGTTAAAATTGGGGATAATCGCAAAAAAGGACTCGCGGTTGACTCTTTTTGCAAGGTGTTACCACGTGGTTTGATTTTTTTGCACCGTCAGTAATAGCGTTAAAACATTGAAGGAAAAGACAATTTTACTCCAATAAAATAACATATTTTCGTACTTTAAAAATTTTAAAAAAATTTGTTGTACTTTTCAATTTTTTATTCAAGTGAAAATTTGGTATTTATTTTAAAAAATTGAATTTTTCAACAGAAGGGAAATTTTGGCATTATAGTAAAACCGGGAAGTCACGTGCCGTGCACATAACCAAATTGACCCCTTTTCCGTCAAACATAACTGACGGTGCAAAAAAAAAAATCAAACCACATGGTACTAACTTGCAACACTTTTTTAGTACAGGGTACCAACCTGCAAAAGGTGTCTACCACACGACCCTATTTTGCAACCCCTTAAAAATTGAGATAGAGCTTGAATATATTTACACATAGCAGGCAATGCATGCAAATGCTGTAACTATTTAAACTTGTACTATGATTGCCTGTTTTGGATGTCCTTAGAATTGTTAAATAACCACCACTCTCTTTTCTGTGGCTAATTAAAAACCATCTCATGTCCCATTTTTCTTCTTTTTATGGCATTATTTTCTAGGCTAATATAATTTTATTTAAGAAAATTGAGCTACTTTCTTCACCCATTCCATCCATTTCCTCTTCCCGTGTTTTGTTTTAAGGAATGCACTAATTCAGAATGCTTTGATTTATCTTGGAAGAGAACATGGTGATATGTTTTGAAGATCAGGAGACAGGGAAATGCCTGAACAGAAGCCAGAGACAAGATACGAACTACACCACCAAAATGTACTGTGAAGTATATTTTACCACTATTGAGCATGATCTAGTATTTGCATCTTTATTAACATTTTCTGTTCAATGCTGTAAGTTTTATCTTAGTCACTTTAACCAATACTAAGCAGAATGGCATATATATGTATGCATTTGCTTGTCTCATCTTTATATCTTGATTGCTGATTGTATGTTTTTCTTCTCTTGGTGCTCGTGACCACTAATTCATGCACATGCTTCTGAATCTTATACTTTCCTTGTTCAGTTTAATTTGCACTATTCATCTGCTTCGTTGCTTCGTATGTATTCATGTTACTAATTGGTCAGTGATGCTTTTTTTGTTGGTTATGATCTAGGCGCATTATTGACTTTGGTAGCGCAGTTGACGATTTCACAATGAAACATCTGTATGGGTCTACAGGACCTTCTAGGTATCTCGTTTTGCAGAGAACTTTATATTTAATCTTTCTTCTTCTACTGATGTTTCTTATATCTCACCAAGTATTTCTAATGAACTCATTTTCTCTTTTTTATCTCTATTGGATTTGGGCCTTTTCAGATCTGAACAGACCACTGAGTATGCACCTCCTGAAGGTTTCCTTAATTCTAGTTGGCATCAAGGCCCAACCCACACACTTTTGAAGTACATACCCTTTTATTTATAACTATGAACGTGAAAATTAGATTCATTGTTAGAAATTGAATATGTTCTTACTGACACTGAATGTATCTTGTCTGTTGTTTGTATCTGCTCGATTCATTACCTGACATGATTTAATTTATATGATAGGTACGATATGTGGAGTGTTGGTGTTGTGATTTTAGAGATGATTTTAGGATCACCAAACGTTTTTCAGATAAGTGCTTTAACGGGTGCTCTTTTGGATCGGCATCTTGAAGGTTGGAACGAAAACATTAAAGAGCTTGCATACAAGTGAGTCTTTTCCAAGTCAAACATGTAGACTTCAACTTATAATTGCAAATGCTTCTAGTGCTAGTTGCATCCGTCAATCTGCTTGACAAATGGTTATATGTTATGGACTGAGAAGGCTTCTGATCTCGAGTTATAAATATATATTTCTTGTCTCATATAAGAAGAGAATATTCTCCAAGTTTGATGAATGAATCACGTGTTAAATAATTTAGTTCCAACCTATCGATAAATTTTTTGAGCCAGATAAGTACATACTAAGAAATATCATGATTTACCCATCTAACAACATGAATCAAGCACGAACACAAAACAAATGGAAAGAGCAATTAAAACCACTAACCTTGTTCATTACATACTCTATGCATTTTGCATTTTTCTTCTTCTTTTGGATCGGTCTTTGAGGTTGATATGTGTGATTATCCTTCTTCTGCCAGACTTAGATCATTCATAGAAATGTGCATCTTAATCCCTGGGCGTTCCTCAAAACATCATCGTACTGGGGATCCAGCGAATCAGGTAAGTTTAATGACTTTCATTGCTCAGTGCTGCTCGGAGTGTGTACAATTTAACATTATATTATACTATTATTAATTAAACTGTATTTATTTCTGTGTGCTATATGTAATGCCGTTGCGTTTAGGGAGGAAAGAACATAACATTATTATTTTCTTAATTAGTGACAATATATATATATATAGGGGTGGTATCCGGTACAAACCATCCTTATTGTGCAAACT
>JAYMSV010002963.1:0-10412 GCA_036897745.1 Erodium moschatum | reverse complement strand
ATCCATTGGCCCGATTGCTCCCTAGTGTCCGACCGGTTACTTACCGTTAAAATATATTGCTTGAACGATCGTGCACGAAAGCACGTTAAAGTGGGTATGCTAAAACCCCATCTTCATACTGCGAATGCGATATTTGTTGTTAATTGACAACCCCTTCCGCGTCCATGGTAATACATCTTGTTGTGACCGTACTCCCCATCAATGCATCCATACATATCATGCATGCCTTGTAACCCTTACTCTGAATTCCCCTCAACATCCCTAAACCAGGGAAGTCGCTGATGGTCCACATGACTGTGACATGCATCTCAAATGTGTTCTTACGTGATGCATCATAGGTCACTGCCCCAACTTCCCACAACTCCAACAACTCGTCAACCACTGGCGTCATCAACACATTGAGACATTTCCCAGGAAACTTTGGATCTGATATCAACAACGTCGTTATGGTATAATCTTTTTTCATTCACATGTACAAAGGTAAGTTGTAAGGCATCACAACAATGGGCCATGTGCTATGAGGCACAACAGTTGCGTTAAATGGGCAAAACCCGTCGATGGCCAGTGCAAGACGCATATTGTGGGTTCCCGATGCAAATTGAGGGAAGTCCCTGTCAAAAAATTTCCATGCTTCGCCGTCAGCTGGATGCATCATCAAGTCATCGGCTTTCGCCATCCTATTCTCTCACACCGACTCATTTTATCTGCAATATAAAGTGAATCGTATAACTTCTGCAACTGTGGAGTTAGGGGAAATGCCTAACGATCTTCTTTGCCTTAGGTTTTCCACTCGTTGTCATCCTGTACTGAGGCTCGTCACAAACAAGACACGTCATCCAATTGGTCATTTATTTATAGTATAGACAACATCCAAATACACAAACATCGTACTTCACATAACCCTGCATCCCACTCCTCACCGCTTTTTTTTCGGGTCTGTAAATGATTCTAGATATGTGTTACCTTCCGGAAATAAAGGCTTGATAACCGCACAATTTTTATCGAATGCTACGTTCGTCGTTTTGTGTTTATCCTTTAACGACAACAACTGCATACCGATTTCCAATCTATTATGTGATGATCCTTTGTACACCGGTGTTTGTTGGACACTCAACATTTGTCTGTACCTCTCAGCCTCTTTATTTGCAACCGAGTTATCAACATCATGACCCATCACATGATCATTATCAACATCATCATGATTAATGTTACATAACGAAAACACATCTTCCACATACTCCCTTGTCGGAGCATATCTCATGATGACTTCTTCAGTCGCCACACTGGATGATGAAGCACCAACATTATCCCGTCTGTTCCGTTATGCGAGTTCTAGAAAGATGTGAGGCTTTAGGTGTTGTTCACCGTGCTCGTTCCATATTCTATATGTGTGCATGAACCGGGGGTTTTTCAAGGGCTTCCTAATTTCACCAAATGAGCTAAATGGACGTTGCAACACTTTATACACAGACACAAGTACTGATCAATTCCATATGGTGTGCAATTTGTCACCAAATGGTCGAGAAATACCCTTAAGTTGCTTTATAATCTTCATGTTGTCATGGCAAATCCATTCAACTCCTATGATCATCCTACGTTCAAATTTATAAACAAAAATGTAAATAACTAATTATTTGTCTGTTAGTGTTTATAAATATTTATAAATAACAACATACAAAATAATCGATGTTTAATTGAAATTTAAAAAATTATCAATAAATCAAATTAACCGAATAACCATCTTAATATTATCTAACAAAAATATATAATCAATAAATCAAACTAAATAATCATATTATCCATACATCTAACAAAATAATCATCTTAATTAATCATTAAATCAAAAAAATAAATCTAACAAAATAATCTTTTTTTTATAAGCGATGATTCCATTAAAATTCTTGTTTTCAAGGCGGAAAAACAAGAAAAAACCGATACAACCCTCAAGATCTGGGATCGATAAATCTAACAAAATAATCTTCTTAATCATTAAAGCTAACAAAATAATCAATGGATACTAGAAAACTTATCATTTTTCAACTTCAATGAGTACACCTTCTCAACACCAAAGAGTAAATCATAACTTCAGGAGAGACAAAATGAGTTTTGTTGAAGAGATGATGATTTTTGGAACAAAAAATATGTAGAATCAGAGGTTGGAGAAGAAGTAGCAGGTGGTTTGAGGGTAGTTGTAGGTGAAAGAAATGAATGGACCAATGATTCTAACACTTTCAACACCAACCAAATTTAATTTTCAATACCGACAGAAACAGATTCAGTCGATATTGAAACATTCAATAACAAAAAATTGTAATTCAGTCAACGTTAAATGTTTCAACAACGACCATCGACTTTATTTGGTCACTACTGTAAGCTTTTGGTGTAGTGATGGTAACGCCTTAGCAATTTGAAAAACAAATGAGGGTGTTTTAGTTTTTTTTTAATAAGATTAATAGAATATGTTTCAGCTAAAGGGTTAAAGTTTTCATTGTAAGGGATAGATTTATAACTCCATAAACATATTTTCAAATATTAGTATAATGATACGAAACAATATATTTATAGCTTGCATTGTTTTTCAGGTTGTTGAGTACGGTTTGTGCTATTGGTTTTTGAATCCGTCTTGCACATATTACTCATTTCCCATTTAGGGGAGAGTTTTTATTTTATTTTATTTTATTTTATTTTATTTGTTTTGAAACAGGCGACAAATGAATTTTACTCATTATGTCAATCGATAAGAACAGAAATTGGTTCAAAGACCTTAAGCTCCAAAAGGACCCTCATAGGCTTCCCGGTGCTCTTGGACCTGTATAAAGTATCTATTTTGCATCATGGAAAATAGTGGGCAATAACAATGTACGGAGAAACGAAATGGAAAACATAAAAACAAAGAAAACAAAAAACCGTCCGAGGGTCGAAGTTGCCTAAAGAACCTTGAGAAAAGCTGCATAGGTGAATGTTCGATCGCTTCCTAGTAGATCCTATTTTTCGGAACAGATTGGGATGCTCTGCCGAATGGGGACCTGGGGTGTCGTGGAACGATACACCTTCTTATCGTCACACCCCTCGAATCCCAAACCCACTGGTCGTATAACTCGAAATCCTTCTTCAACTGTTGCCATCTAGTGGCCATCGCATGGAAGACAATGACGATGGAGAAAGACGAGACTCGTACCTGACGTTCATCGAAGAGGCGACGCCCTATACTTAGCCTTAGATGGATATCCTTTGCTCTCACCACCGGAGATTGAAAGATCACCTACGAAAAGGAAAGAGTTAGGGCCGGTTATAACTTAACCTCTTACACTCCCTAATCCCTTAGACTCAAGGAATAGAGGGAAGCTTTTATAAACCATCATTGATGACAAAAAAAAAACTATATATGATATAATAGAACGTAATTTATCCATGATATTATCCACAATGTAGTTAGTGGTCTGCAAGTATTGGAGACGGTTGAGTCATGAGTGGTTTGCAAGGGTGAAAGAGTGATTTCATAAATAAATGATGTATTTTTCTAATTGTATCAAAGAAAGTCTTTCCCAGTCCCTCCCCTCCTCACTGTAGCTGTAATTACTTTTATCGAATTAATTATAGTTCCGACTTTGGTGTCTTGTTGTTCGTTCTCTCTTCTCAGCTTTCGACTCAACTCCATCATCATCATCATCATCATTCTCTGGCACTCAGATTTTCATATATTGTACGTGAGATCCAAAAGCATTTCTCTTCAAATCAAACAAGGATAATCTCTACTGTCTTTCGTTTTACTTTCAGTTTTATATCTTGGCATTAGAGATCATCGCCTTCTTAGATCCTCCAAAGCCTTTGATTTTGTCATCTACAGCTCATACCCCTCACTATAAACACTACAGCTGCCACTTTCTTTTCCGCCTAAAATTAGTCTTCTTTGGCTCTTCTCCCACGCGCAAGTCGTAATCTTGTTACTTTAGCTGCCAATACGCTTCTGGGTTTTCATCTTTTTTATCCTGTCTTGCACCTTTGGATTCAAATTTAGCTTTTTTTTTTCTTCACTGCCCCCTTCTATCTTGTTTGGCCGATTTGGGCATCTGGGTTTCGGTGGTCTAGTCAAATCTTGTTTTTCCCCCTTTTTCTGATCTGGGATATGATTCAATATTCTCGGCTCTAGTGCTGCTTCCTTGAGATCTATATTGGTTGAAATTTTGTCTGCCGGTGGTTTAGTTGTTGTTGTTGTTGTTGGTATTTACAGTACCAGGTCAAACTCAGTCTCAATCGCTTCTGGTTAGTTTTGATGCTTTTTTGATAAGATGCAGGCTGATCAACGCAGAAAGGTAACTTCACTCTCTTACATCAAATATTCAATGATTAGTTATATTTATGTGTATTTTATGCCTAGTTTTCTATTAGTGGATGTTATTGTAACTTGTTCTGACTCAGATCCAGTGAAAATTTACTTTTCATTGCTTTGTTCTTACCATCCTGCATTTTTGTTAATTATGTGGAGGTATGCTGTGAGCCTTAATTTTATTTTGGTCCATATGCAGTTGGGATATTTCGTTTTATTGTGGGTATAATTCCTGTTTCTGGAGGAGATGTACCCGCTTGTCATGTTCATGCCTAATTTATCTTTTCCATATGACCCTGTCTCCTTTGCAATCTCTGATGCCTGGGAGGTCCCACAATATCATTGATTTCATGATAAAAGTTGGGTATTTTTATTCGTATCTTAGTTGGGTTAAGGAACTAAAATGGTTGTTTTCCGAATTTGTCAATCAGTAATTAACTTGGTAATAGGAGTAGAGTTTTTTCTTTCTATTTATCTGTACTATGAAGGTTATAAACCACAAGCTGTATGTTCTTTTCCATCTTTCTTTCTTCTTCTTCATGATACTTAGTTCTTCTTTCACCATGGTATGTCGATTAGTGACGCCCCTTTGTTATTATTCATATATAACTTCTAGAAAGTCTGTATATTTAGGCCACCATATCTAATTGCAATCATTAATGAGTAGACATAGTCAGATAATCAAGATTTTTGTGTATGCACTGGGGTTGAATGTTTGAGTTTTTATCTGTGATCCCTTATGATGAGGGAGGTACAATTATTTGAACGAGACCTATATAATATGACTTTTAGTGCTTCTACTATCCTTAGTATTTGTGCTAATTACAATAAATTCAAGCTTGTCCGATAAATATTAGCAGAACATGTGTACATAAAAAAGTCTACCAGTGAAATAGCTTTGTCTTTGTTGTACACACAATTAAGGTGGGAATCAAATAATGATTTTCTGCCTCAAATTGAGTCTCATGTTGATATTATATACATTTCCTCGGTTTGCAGTCATCAGCAGAAGTGGACTTCTTCACTGAGTATGGTGAAGGAAGCCGGTATAAAATAGAGGAAGTAATTGGTAAAGGAAGCTATGGTGTTGTTTGTTCTGCTTATGACACCCACACGGGAGAAAAAGTTGCTATAAAGAAAATTAATGATATCTTTGATCATGTATCTGATGCCACCCGCATCCTTCGTGAGATTAAACTTCTTAGACTTCTGCGCCATCCAGACATTGTTGAGATCAAGCACATCTTGTTGCCTCCTTCAAGAAGGGAGTTCAAAGACATATATGTTGTTTTTGAACTCATGGAATCCGATTTACATCAGGTTATCAAAGCTAATGATGATTTGACTCTAGAACATTATCAGTTCTTTCTTTATCAGCTTCTTCGAGGCCTCAAGTACATACACACCGGTTAGTCTTCAGCCTAACTTGTTTGGATTTTTGTGTAGCATGTGTAAAAATGGTCTTTTGATTTAACATGTGTGGTGATACCAACTTGTGCCTTTTGATGATATTTCAGCAAATGTCTTCCACCGGGATTTGAAACCCAAAAACATCTTAGCAAATGCGGACTGCAAGCTTAAGATCTGTGACTTTGGTCTTGCAAGGGTAGCTTTTAATGATACTCCCACCGCTATATTTTGGACGGTAAGCTTTTCCTTAACCACAGTGGGCATCTCTTATTTCCCATAACTTACCTGTGAAGACATAGTTGTACTCTATCCGTTCCAAAGCCAGTGTCCTCTTTGACTTCTTGCAAATATTCAATGCCATAATAGAAGAAAAGAGAGATTGATGAATCACTATTTCACTTAAGAATTTGCAAAGTTAGCGCTCCAATTTCCTACAGTATCCCAATGCAATCTTACTGGCTAAGACTCTCATGTGCTAGGGCTAAGCTGTATAAGGATATTTTTGTTAATCCATGCATAATACACTTATTTTGTAGCATCTGTTTTAGGGAAATATATGATATTTATTTTGGAACAGAGGGGGTAAAGTATTTCGAAATGTGAGCTTTTTGTCAATGTTCTGAGAGTTATTATTTATTTTTTGCCAGGACTATGTTGCAACAAGATGGTACAGGGCTCCCGAACTGTGTGGATCATTTTTCTCAAAGGTGTAGAAACTATCATTTACTAGTTTGATGTTTATATAGTACCATATCTCTTATTCCTGCAGTTCTGTTTGTAGAAACTATATAGATAAATTTTTAAAAGTTGCGACAATTATGTGACCACTTATCATTTGCTATCTTGATGTTCGAACAATACTGTAGCTCTTGTTTCTTCAATTCTGTTTGCAAATATGTTTTTTTTTTGTCTATTCTGCTGTTTTCCCATAAGTTGCAAAGGTTATGAAATCTATTGTGCAATCTGGTTTGCATTGCAATGTCAACTCCCTCAAGTTGAGATTGACATTTTATTAGTTATTTATGCATTTTTCTTTTGTATACTTTTGGTTGTACTTTGCCATATCATTCCGGACATACTACTTAGGAGATTAGTATGTATGTTTGCTCCTTTTCTTTCTTGATCAATTCTATTTCATTGATTTTTTGTGAATGTTTAGGTTTAGAACCTTATCTCAAAATGATAAAATGTGTATACTAATTTTGTTTATGTTTGTGGAAGTCATTGTCTCTCTTGATTTCCAGCTTGACTCTTACCCAACTTTGTTTACTGCAAGAGGATACGGTACTATTAGCAGATGAATACCTAGGTTTTATATTAATCTAGAGGCTTAATTTGATGGCACGGGACAGAAATAGATATACATTTTGGAAAACTGTAATGCTTGATAAGTTGTAATTAGTGCCCCTAGACGTTACTTTTGTGTTCACATTTTAAGCAGGCTTGGTAATGTTAATGAGGCAAGTTTTATATATTGTTGATTATGCTTTATATATCAGAGTAAATTAAAAAAGTGTAACTGATAGTGTTCATTGATTGCCAATATACATTTCTCAAGCAACTTTACTTTGTTTTCAGCAACTTGTATTCTTAAGCAACTTTACTTTGTTTTCAGTACACACCAGCGATTGACATATGGAGTATTGGGTGCATCTTCGCGGAACTTTTGACAGGAAAAGCTCTCTTCCCTGGGAAAAATGTGGTGCATCAGTTAGACCTGATGACAGATCTATTAGGGACACCATCTGCTGAAGCCGTTGCCAGGGTTTGATTCTATGACTAAGCGCTTTCCTAAATTTGATTGTTTCTTTAGTGTTCGCTTCCTCTGGTTACTGAGCGCTCGATCTCATTTGAACAGGTACGAAACGAGAAGGCTAGGAGATACTTAAGCAGCATGCGAAAGAAGAAGCCCATACCCTTAACTCAGAAGTTTCCACATGCTGATCCCCTTGCACTTCGTTTACTTGAAAGAATGCTGGCATTTGAACCAAAGGACCGACCTACAGCAGAAGAGGTCAAACATCAATGGCTTTTCATGCTACTTTAACTATATTTGTGCTTCTACTGACGGATCTTATTATGTCATTTGTTGTCCCAGGCTCTTGCAGACCCTTACTTTAAGGGCTTGGCCAAGGTTGAGAGAGAGCCTTCTGCGCAACCAGTTACTAAGATGGAATTTGAATTTGAGAGACGAAGAATAACCAAGGAAGACGTTCGAGAGTTGATTTACCGTGAGACTCTAGAATACCACCCAAAGATGCTCAAGGAGTTCTTAGAGGGATCAGAGCCGACTAATTTCATGTATCCAAGGTATTGTTATCTAAACCTCAAGTCTTTTGTCATCATGTCTTCCATATGTTACCGGCCCAAAGTGTTTTATTTTTGTATTGATTTCGATTCATAGTTATGAGGTTTAAAATTTCTATATTGCTTGTTCAACTTTCTATCTTTTAGCATGTATGTTATGGTCCTGTGTTTGAGACCTGGTAACCCTTCTTCGCATCCACACAACTTACAGTAAACTAATTAGCTACTAAAAACTCTCCATGTTTTATTTCTTCTGCCAAATGGCTATTTATATACTTAGATCAGCCCACAGATTAGGAAAAGACCCTTATCGAAAGCCAATTGAAAGGTTGCTGCATAAATGATAGTAAATGCTGCCATGTACTATCTTGTAACAGCTAACCCTATGAAAGGTCATAACAATGTATTCTTCAAAGCTTACCTCTAATATTTGTTTGAGGGAATTATGGGAATGTAAATTTGTTGCTCCTTTCTTGGTAGGTTTGAGAAGCTATTCCTTGTCAATGGCCAGAAAATTTTAAAACTTTCAGCACTTTGACTATTCACATCATTTTGAGGTCTTTTAAAATCTTTTATTACTGCATAATTGCTTGTAGTGGTTTTACTCGAATACTTGCTGTATCTAACCCTATGGGAAACCATGCTACAATTGTCTTGCTACCGGGATATTTGTGTTCCAGAATAGTATCCCAAATTTCCGAACAAAATGACTTCTAGAATTGAATTGCTCCAGATTTCTTTAGAAGAAGAAAGTGAGAACATAGTAACTTCTAGATCTTATAATATTAAACAAACTAGCACAGCTATCATTCTATGGTTTCATGCTAGACCTATATTTGCGCACCACTATGATCTTAGCTGGTTAAAAAGTGAAGGGTTTTACCCAATAGTGAAGTGATTTATGGATCTCTAATAGTAGGTGGTGGTGAAATGTCAAAATAACTCCTGTACTCAACCTGGTTTCAAAAGTTCTATTTATTATAATATTTGTTGAACTAGTCTATCGAAGTGTTCCAACTAAGCTCGTATCCACATAATGTGCAAGTACTATGTCTAGGATGTGAGTTCAAAAGCAATTTGCTTTCCTCAAGTGACACTATGTTGGTATCATTTGCTTTCCTAGATCTGTGAACATATAGTACAATATCGGTTCTCATGCAGTGTGAATTATACTCCGAATGTGTAAAGCTACCAAAATTTTTAAACCACAATTATGTGGAGCATGGTCTGTTATGCATTTAGTTTGTGGGCTAGATGAAATTCCTTTGAATTTATACTTAGATTTTTGTAAAGCACATGAACAACAGTTATGCTTTTGAAATGCAGTGCCGTTGATCAATTTAAAAAGCAATTTGCTTTCCTGGAGGAACACTATGGAAATGGCACAACTGGTGCTCCACCCGAAAGGCAGCATACATCCTTACCTAGGTTATTATCCTCTTTGGAGGTCACTTTAATATATGCATGCACTACTTAATCCGTCATCCTCTGATGAAAAATATAACATAAATGCAGGGCTTGTGTATTATATCCAGATAATACTAGTAATACGCAGAATCCTGCAGAAGTCATGGAGGATCTCTCCAAGTGTTCTATCAGAGACATTGAGAGGCCACATGCCGACAGTATGGCGAGGCTTCCTCTTCAAGTTCCTCACAGTATCCAAGGTATCGGTTTAATTATACTTGAGATGTTAGCAGCTTTTTCAATATTACATTCACTTTTGGCAGTGCATGATGAATTGAACTGTGGGTTCAGGAGGTGGTGCCAGACCTGGTAAAGTTGTGAGTTCAGTACCGCGTTATAACAATTGCGGGACGGCAGAGGTTATTGAGCAGCGGAGGGGAGTGAGGAATCCTCCAGGTGTGGCATCCCAATATCCGAGAAGAAACCCAGTGTATAAAAACGAAGATGAAGGGGTTGAGGGGTTGCAGCCGAAGCCACCTCAGTATGTGCCCAGGAAAGTCGCTCAAGGAACGCAATGGTATTGATCATGTGCTGTGGTTTGCAACATATTCGTTGCAGTGTGACCTCTTTCCGGTGGAGTTGTAATTTATGTTTAACTTGGAATGGATCTCTGTCCATGACCAAGTGCCCTCTAATTCAAGTAACCAAGTCAAGTCAAAACTGAAGGATGTTCCAAGTTGGACGTGGAAGCAGGAGAAGTGTGGATCTACAATGTTTCTCTGTTGTCATGTTTTATACAGAACTGTGACTACCCTTAGGTGTCGTTATGTGATGTGCTTGTGTAACCTTTTTATGCTACAAAAAGATCAGGAAGTTTGCTTCC
Organism: Erodium moschatum; assembly: GCA_036897745.1. NCBI lineage: Eukaryota > Viridiplantae > Streptophyta > Magnoliopsida > Geraniales > Geraniaceae > Erodium > Erodium moschatum. The sequence continues at coordinate 78 of JAYMSV010002963.1, read as the reverse complement.
ATTTGTTATCTTCCTTTTTCTTTTTCTTTTTCTTTTTCTTTTTTCAAATGTATCATAGGTAAAACTAACTATTTATAT
>JAYMSV010002962.1:0-10412 GCA_036897745.1 Erodium moschatum | reverse complement strand
GCCATATTTTGCCGTTATCTCGCCGAGATCTCGCCGTGAAATGGCGTTATTTAGAACCTTGCTAATAGTTTAAACTTTTTGTTGGAGTAAGGTTGGTCCATGTGCAAAGACTTAGTATTGGCTTGCACAAGAAAAGAGCATTGAAGTGTCACTTGATATACTAGTTGTCCCCTTCACCTAAGAACTTATAATTTTGAGTTTGAGCAGGATTAACAGACATACACCTAATTATTGTTCTTTCCCCACTCTTGTCTTGTAAGAAAATGTATATCATCTATAAGCGTGTTTAAGAATACAGTTCACACACATGTAATGGATACACACAATTACGATTTTTTTTAAAGAATTAAGATGCTTGATTGTATCACCTCATCTCCAGTATTTGGATCTGCGCCAGCTTTTAGTAAGCAGTTTAGGATTTCTAAACTTCCAATGTCTGCGGCAATATGCAAAGGGGTTGCTCCACCAGCCGAAATGTTCACATTAGCACCTGCCTATACACGAGAAAATGAACAGGTTAATGCTAAATTCTCATTTCTAATATGAAATGATACAAACCAAAACACAAATCCACACAAACATATGCATAATGAACAAAGGCTAAAGATGCCTAGCACTACAGAAGGAAAAAATATATAAAAGAAGAGAATTGTGTGTCCTAAATTGACAGCATCAAAGGGAAAACTGGAAAGGCTAGATCAGGCTTTGCATTAAGAGATAGAATAGAATGTACTATTAAATTATCGGGGAAGTTCATAAAAGATTGGCTGTGTGACTCTGCTCTTCTCCATTGTTGAAAAGAGACATATTTTAGGGAATCTCTACCATAAGAATAAATGGGTTGGTTATTGACCAGCAAAGGCATGGGATGAAAATAGGAGCAAAATCCTTCTACATGTGTGAGTGAGTACAGAGAGAAGCAATCCTAAAGTTTTTGGCAAATCAATGTACCTAAATATACTTCACTTCTGGAGAATATGCTTTTTCCAAGTACAGATGTGTTATTGCATTACAAGCTCATTTCATTATTTCTGACTTTCCATGATCAAAAAATAAGAATATACGGCCTAATGAACTTAAGGGTATGATTATACGGCCTAATGAAAAAATTACAAATCTAGCTATCGTCAATACATTTACCTGAACTTAATTTACCAAAAAAGGAAAGAATCCTGAACCTATTTTATGGTCAAGAATAAGTAAAAACACTACCATTTTTTTTCGAGATACGCCCTGCCTCAATCCTCTATGGAAGAAATTAATAGGAATTAGCGGGAGAATGTGAATTATCCTTACGTTAGTTAAAAGTTCAATATATGTGCAACACTAGAACATCAAAATCTCTTAAGAGGATCAAGGATAATGGTGGACCTCAATCAACAACTCTAAGCATGGCAATGAACCAGCAGCTACGGATGACAACAGTGGAGTAATATCGTCATCAGTTCCAATATTAGGCTGCAAAACAACATTAACACAAATGAATAAGCAATAATCTAAAAACACATAAACTTATTGGGAAAACAAAAGCATTTAATCGCAAAGCATATAAATACCAACTTAAGTTGGGCCAAGTAGTAAAGAGCTCCTTTCTACATATGGGAGGTCTTGAGTTCAAATCTTGGTACATTCAAAATGTTCTTTACTCATTAAAAAAAATCAAGCGACAAAGACATTGCTTCTATACATGCCAGGTCCTAAGTTTCAAACATCGCCACACCCAATCGATGATTAAAGAAAAGGCTTATTAATTATTGATACAACCTAGCAGAATACATTGATCGTATTCCTTCATAGTATAAAGGTTCAAAAGGATCCATGAACTATCAACATTGTCATCAATTTAGCCTCTAAACTTTGAATAAGTCAATATAGTCCAGGAATACATTTTCATTAATAGTACTGTATAAAGGTCAATTTGATCACTGAACTATTAACAATGTCATCAATTTAGCGTCTAAATTTGGAATAAGTCAATTTAGTCCAGGAACTATTCACATTTGGGTCAATTTAGCCCCTTTCACTAAATGTCCATTAGTTTATCTAACATGGATTTTTTTTTTCCAAAAACATATGTTTCATTCTGTTTTTCTAGTAATCTGATTTGGCGAAAAAGTTAATAAAAAAATTAAGTTACAATTACTAAGGAGGAATATATATATATATACACACACACACATATATTTAAAAAAATGAAGAAAAAAAACTAGATTAATGGTTGGCTAACTGCATGGACTGAATTGACTCAAATATTTAGAGTTCTAACTAAGCTTATTCAAAGTTCAAGAACAAATTTGTTGCCATTGTCAATAGTTTAAGACCAACTTGACCTTTTTACCTTCCTTTATAAATGAAGGTGTGCTATTGACTCAATTAAATGGAATACAACAATCTTGCAGGCAGGCTTACATTAGCATGATGTTCTAACAAAATCTTCACAGCTTCTGGTTGACTATGGCCAGCAGCCCAAACAAGAGGGGTGCCTGATTCACTTTCTGAATCAACAGCAACACCTTTCGAAAGTAGATACCGCAGCAACTCAACATTGCCTGCGAGGAAATTAAAATTAAAATTTAGGGTGAAGCATAAACAAAGAGTGTAGACTACATTTGACATAATAGTGCACAACTTGAAGCTATAAATCATCAGTCAAGATGCAAATCCAAGAGGATGCATCAGTATTTCTCATTGATACTCATAAAGATTGAATGGTTTCTGCTTCCAAAAGACCATTGACGAACCTAAAAACTATAAATACAGAAAACGAATAAAGTTTTGAACACTTGAAAACATAAAAGAAAATAAATCTTTGTAAGAAGACTTGTGAGCTCAACAATGTAATTGGAACTCATTCAAACGCGTTGACCTTGGCCAAATAGACCATTTGGGATTCACTTCAACAAGCATAACATGAGATGGCTAAGTGGAGCTAAAGTGATCAATAAGATGAGAAGAAAGCATAACTAGCTAGCATACGTAACTGTAGAACAAGCTTAGGTCCAACGAAAAGAACAAAAAAATAGTAAGACTTCTTGACTGCCTGTATCGAGTCATATCTAATTAGCCAGAGAAAAGAGATGGGCGCATCCCTTGGAGAAAAGCAAAAACCCTTTTGACTCATTTAACTATTTAATAGTCAAGGAATATTGGATAAAATACAAACCTACTCCTGCAGAATGATGCAGAGCTGTGGCTCCTAAGTTACTAGGTATAGTAGCATCGGCACCGTGCTCAAGTAGGTATATGGCAGTTGCAGTATGGCCTAGTCGAGCAGCATGAACAAGAGGAGTCTCACCTGTATACAATTAACCAAAATTCAAAAGATGTGTAGAAAAGCAATAGCATAGAACATAATCATACAACAAAGAACATACAACACATGCCATCAAAGTTTTAAATCGCTAACAATTTCAAAAGAAAAAACTAAAGCTATTACAGTGCAGATATGAAAGTCAAGCCATAGAAATATGTTCAAACAGAAGCATTGAAAGAAAACCCTACGTTGACTGGGATGGCAAAAAGTTCTTTCTAGGACACAATTTATTATTTATTTTACTTCCTGCTACAACTGAACCAAAATATATTGAGAAAAAAACATTTAAGGTACTCAAGGGGCAAAACCTTAATCAGCTTAGGAGAGTAAAGTGATATTATAATCCCTAAAACTGAAAATAATTTCAACATAACATAAAATTGATAGCACTATCTGCAAATTGCAATGACAATCAAAATTAGGCACTACCGTTAACCACCATGCACATCAAATACCCTACAAACATTACAGTAATAACAATGTTCCAATGAGCCATAAAATAAAAATCACAATATATGCATAATCTCTACGAGACAATAATGTACCATCTTCGTCTTTGGTATTGACATCCAAATTGAGCTCCTGGAGCAAGTACTTGCAGACCTCAGTCTGGCCTTCCCTGGCAGCAAAATGAAGAGCTCCTCTTTTGTTGGCATCCCTGATATCCCCCACAGTTTTTGCCAAACCTTTTCCATCGTCTAGCTGTGCTGCCACATCTGTCGAATTCGAAACAGCAGATTAATTCAGAAGAAGACAATTACAATCTACAAGACTTGATTGCAGGATCAAAACGAAGACTTACTCTTGAGGACATCAAGATTGCCACTACATGCAGCGGTTAGGAAGTGCTGAACTTTCTCCCTCACTGCACAAGAGCGAAATAGAGTTGAACAACAGGCTCGTTTGTATACAGAGAGAGGGAGGGACAAGTAGTAGGGGGAAGAGAATACCTGCAAGTGCTTCAGAAGCGTCGGGGGCCATGGCTGGAGAGGGGAGAGTAATTTGAAAACCCTAGAGAGGACTGGTGTTGCGTTTGTTGAGAGACTGTGGCTCTACAGTACAGAATACAAAAGAAAGCAGAGGACTTGCTTATTGATACAGTGGGTGTTTTATTGAGACTTCTGGAAGTTTAATCCCGCACAAATTGAAACCTAACTCGGCTTGTCTAAGTAATGTCTATGCGTACGCGGACAGTTTTGTCATTGGACCATCTGCACCAGTGATGTTTTGTTTGTGTTTTTTCTTCTTTTTTATCCTTTTAATCTCGGCTAAATCGAATTCATGGTTCAGATTAGTTTCGTGTTGGACTGTCGTTCGGATGATTTAGTCATTAATAGCTCGATCGTCCATTCACTAGTTTAGAGTAAGGAAAGAAGTCAATTGTAGGGTGATTGGTTAATCTGAGGACTCATCTAAAGCATACACGTAAACTGTTTTTTATCATAAAAAGCTCAGACATGGAGATCTTATTGGATGAGTTCGACCCTGACCTCTCGGGTCGATGGAGAGTTGGAAATCTCATTTCAATCTCTACATCGATCTGAGACTGAGCCTAAACGTTATCCATGGAACAATCCACTTTGTCAACCAAGGTTATGAATGTTGTTTAATAGACTCCCTAGAGTAATCATTGCAGGAAGGCGGGTGCAGTCTGGGGTAACGCCACAGATCAAGATGTGTACATGAATGCGATGTAATCGCAACTTAGGGACTGAAAGAGGTTGTCCCGTTTCGGGGGGATAATTAATTTTCTTTACCACCAGATACGCGATTATCGGAGTTCTACGATCAATACCCATATTTAGGAATGAACACTCCTTTTAAAGTGGATAGAACTCATAACCTTATTTAAGTATGGAACAATTCTCTAACTTATGATCGTGTCCTTCGTTCAGCTTTCATGGTAATCTTGGGGATGTTTAGCATTCCAGAAATAGCCAATTGATAGGGCCAAGGAAAGTTGTTGGGATGGTCGTTGTGGTCGGGATGTAATGACCCGACCAGCAGTTTTATCTAAGTTCACATTTGGAAATCACTTGAGGTGGTTGATGCAAGTTTCTTGTTAGACTCTTTGTATCAACTTGAGTCGCCTTCGTTAGACCGTAATGGAAGTTAAAGCACACCAATTTCACATACACTTGTATGCTTATCTCATATGCATGATTCACCTTTCATTGTTTGCTCTTTTTTCTCTATATTCTTAATGCATGCTCCTCCTAGTTGGTGATGATACCTCTCTACATCCCTCACTATAGTTCCCTCTAGGGGTCGTGGTTGTTCCACTCCTAACTTCACTCATCAGACAGTTTACGTGAGCGAAACTTGTATATTGTAATAAAAGGAATAAAGAAAAGCTAACTCATGGTAATGACAACTTTAGGGTAGAGTGTTTCAAGATTTAGGGTATTCACCGCTTTCTTGCGGGAACGACCGGTGACCGACTTCTCTACCTTATGCATCAAATTCCAATGTAATGCTTGTTTTGGTGGTATATGAAGAAAATCTATCCTTATCTAACATACATTTTTTGTATAGAATGTTGAGGATAGTTCAACTTTCGTATGCATTTCCAATGTCAATGGAAGTTTGAAGGTGGGAAAAACATAACAAAAGTAATGGCTTTTAAGAGAACCCGATCATTTGTGAACAATTATTTTTGTTGGTGAATAAAACACTATCAGTATATGATTTTGTTGTTGTACATTCATTTTGATGGTAATAATTAATTTGTTTTGTCATCATATTGTCAACATTTTTAATTGCATAATGTGTTCTAATATGTAGGTCCTTGGCAGTCATGCTCTTTTATCCATCGGCTTAGTTATGTATGTGTAATATTTTGGAGTCTTTACTAACTCACAGGTAGGGGTTTCATAGAGAAGGTAGAGAACTTGGTCACCAGAGGTGGGGTTAGTGCCAGAGTAATGGATGGGGTAAGGTTCGATCCGAATGAAAAATATAAGAAGGTGTTAATATATGGTGTTTCGGTACAAGTTCCAAATCAATTAGCATTGGCGGCCCATTTTGGTGGATTGAGTAGGACGTTGAAAAGGGACGAACCAGCGGTGGTTCCGTGCGTTAAGGTTTCAGGCGAGCGCAAAATCACAAAGGTTTTCGTCAACAACCTGCCATATGATGCGACAGACGTTTGGTTTCAGTCGTATTTCAGTGGTTTTGGTGGAGTGGAAAAAATGCGTTGATTCAAAGGCCCAATCGAATAGGGCTCTATTTCGGTTTTCTCCATATGAAATCCATAGAGGAAGCTAACAAGGTGATCCTTGGTAGCAATGGGTTTTAGTTGCGAGGTTGCACATTATTTGTAGTCTTGGCCTCGCCGGAACCTCGTTAAGTTGTGGGGAATTCAGATAGAGGTCCTCGAATACAATCGGAGGTGGACAAATCTCTTGTTTCAGGGATGCAATCAACTTATTATCACCAAACGATTTGTCTAGGTGTTGTGGACGAAGACCACCGATTGAGTATCCAGAGAAGGGTGATCGGAGTAGCAAGGTCGAATTCCTTAAAGATGTAATTACAGGATGAAATGGTGGAAAACGGTGCACGGGGAATGGACGTTCGCATGCTTAATAGGAAAGCCTTTATGATCAACTGCTCGGGCATTGTTTCGAAGCATGTCTTAGAGGGATGGATTGGTCTTGGTTAAGCAGTTGGTTTGAGATTATTTCTCTAGATGACTCTTTGGTTCTTCGTGCGATGTGCTAAGGTCTCGGGGCTACCTCCCCATGGGTGTAACATGCGCTCATTTTCAGCCATCTTCGAGCATGCAGGCATGGTTATCTCTAGAAGATATGATCGGGATTCAGAGCCTTTTTCGGTATTAACCTCTATTTTGTTTCTTACTTGGAGTTCAGAGATTCAACCCATGGAAAAGGTTTTGAAACTCGGGGAGGGCTTGTTCTCAATCAAGATCAAGCTCGTGGAAGAAGTTGCGGTTGTTGGTCAGCCTACAGACGAACATGTACCCGGAGTTCACTTGGCTCACGTGTCCTTGTCGTTGATTGCAGTCAAGTCTGTTGCGATTTCAACGCAGGGTCAGTGTGAAGGATCTACGATACAGGTATTCTCGACAACTAATCTTGATTTGAGTTCAAATTAATGTCCCTCAAATCTAGATATCGATCAGGAGGACACAATTGTGTTGTTGGCAGAATCATTTGCAATGTTGGTTCAGTCAAAGGCTGTTTCAGATCTCTCTCATGCGGATAGTTCATACCAACCTCAAGCTCATGTCTTAACCCAATCTGAAGAATATGTTGATTTGTCAAATGAGTCAGCTATTGTTAGGCAGATCAACACATCATCTGACGCATCAGTAGCGAGCAGTGCACTCGTAGCAATAGATAAAATAGTTGCAGCTTGGTCAACATGTTTTGTATTGGACAACCCAAACCTTATTCCAATAGCTATTGTACATCTTAGTTTTCCCTTGTATACAAAAGGAAGAACGTGAAAGAAAGGGGGCAGACAAGACCTGAACTGGAAACTATCTCTCTCTCTCTTTTGTCTCTATCCCTTCTCCATCTCTCTCCATTCCTCTAACACACATGAACCCTAATTTCTCCCCATTTTCTCATACACTCTATTTTAGAGTGTATCATTTGTATCAAAGCATCATTTTAGGCTCAATCTGATGGGTGAATTTTTTTCCCTCCAATTACAAAAATGATGATTCACAACATCAAGGAGTCAATTGTTAGTATTCAAGTCCAACTGGACGAAGCCATTACAATGCTAAGAGCCTTGGTTGCCAGGATTCCAGATCCACCTGGTAAGTCTTTTCTGGCACTTCCACCATCTACTACTACAAGGTTGAGTGAAGACCAAATTAAAACTTTAGAGTTTGGTTTAAAATCTAAGAATAAAGTAGCAACTCGTGTGAGTGAAGTAAAAACCCTAGAGGACTTTATTAAATATGCGATTGTGTCTGATAGTGAAGTGGTATCTGGTATCGGGAACTATAAGTGTTATGAAATATTTGATGGGTTCAGTGGTTATTTTGGGTTCTAAATTGATGGATGATGATGTCTTGCAGTACAACTACAACGTTATTGAGAATTTTGGTCTTTATGCTTAAGTCAAACTACACAATGTGGATATTTTCTACAATCTGAAATGGGGTGAAAAGGTTCCTAATAATTCTTCTAGGATGTCTAGATGTAAAGAAGGTATTGGAGTGCAAATACATAATATGGAAGATATCTCTATAAAGAATGATAAATAACATGGTATCTTTGTCAATATGAATTTTTCAATGCTTTTTGAGAGCTATGTGTCGTGACCTCGCGGACCGCATAAAATTTTGGCCGATGTTCGCCACCCTTTTATCGTGCGTTTAACTCATACAAAGACATGTGAGCTAGTGAGGTGCTTGCGTCATCCAAGAGACAAGCACAAGGTCGACGAAACAAGGGGTTGTCCAAGTCATATGAAGTACACGATTCAAGACCAATGCCCATCATTTGGTCTTGCATTATTAGTTCTTGACACTTGCTTATGTGGCAAAGTGAGTGCTTTTGCTCAATACGTGAAAACTTATGGTGAAGCATCACCATTACAAGAACTTGGAGAACACACGACAACTCACTTAAGGTTCATGGGGGAGTACGTGACATGAAGAACCTTCAAGAATTTTCAAGTAGGTGAAACATGTGCAAGATCATATTCTAGAATCTTCTTGGAGGAAATGGAGCAATCATGCAACACCATCACCGTAGTTCTCTCAACTACATCCTAGAAGCTTCTTGAATAAGTGGCATGCTTTTAAAAGTGAAGCAAATACACGGAGCACTTCTAGAATGATCTTGATTGATCCATGATCAGTCCATGGTTCTAGAACCATCATGATGATCATAGATCAATCCATACCAACTTGTAACCGACTTAGTTGTGTACATATAGATGTAGGTAGCGCATAGGTAGAAGATACATACTCATACACACGTTCATATATCCACCATATATAGATTGATCTTTTGATATATCCATAGATCTATAAAACAACCTTGTATTTAGAGCACACCATAATAATAAAACAATTTACTTTTCTGTCAAATTATAATCGTGTAATCTTGCGTTCGTTCCTCGTCTCAGGTCACACCTTTCGTATTGCTCTCCTTTATCTTGCAATATTTTTGCGAGGTTTGGCTAAGTTCGCACACGGGGTGTCGGATAGCCTAAGTGCCATTACGGTCGCGAGAAGCAAATGGGATAAGCTCTCGGGTCGTAACAAGGTGGTATCAGAGCTGGTTGTCGAGAGGAACAATCGAGGAGGAGCAACGATGTCTACGGAAGGTGGCAAGGCTATTGTTGATGCGCAAGAGGAAGCGCAATGTCCGTTCACGAGGAGTCGTGCCAGGTCGAGGGACGTGTTGGGAACACAAGATACTTTCATGATAGATATCCGGGTTGGCGTGGGGAGAATGCAAGAAATATTTGGCGACCTAGAAATGGACGTGGAGACCATCAAGGATGGGCTTGACGATCTCAATGACTCCGTGGACAAACGGTTGGAGGTGATCACCGAGCATATCGTGGATGCCAAGGTTGAGCAAGCACGCGAGCGGAGTCTTTCGGAGGCCAAAATCATGGAAGCCATCACTCAACTTCGGATGAGCATGGTGATGCAGATCGTGACACTGAGGACATGCTTGGAGGAGGTGCATGCGGATTTAGAAACCTGTAGGCGTGCAGTTTCGAGGGGAACCGCGAACTTCGCTGTCCAAGAAGCTCTATAACGGGTGGATGTGGTGAAACCAAGTCCATATTCTGGACAACGAGATGCCAAGGAAATCGACAACTTCCTATGACATATAGATAAATACATAGAGGCCTTAGTCGTGGGAGACGATAGGACCAAGATGCGAACCGTGGTGTTTTACCTCAAGGATACGTCATCAACATGGTTGAGGCGGAAGCAGGACGAGGCTCCACAAGGTAATCTTCCTTTTAATACTTAGGATGAACATAAGTTTGAGGTTAAACGTCATTTTTATCCCGCTAACGCTACACACGAGGCACGCTCACGGATGAGGGAGTTGAGGCATACTCGTTCTATCTGTGAGTACGTTAAGGAATTCTC
>JAYMSV010002961.1:0-10415 GCA_036897745.1 Erodium moschatum | reverse complement strand
TCTATTTTTTTTAATTGTGGGGTTTTGAGTGAACCTAAAAAGGGAGCCGTATATGATCAGTACGGCGAGGAGGGTCTTAAGGGACAGGTCCCGCCTCCCGGGGCTGGCGGGTACGGGGGCGGCGGGGCGGGTGATGGTCCGACGTCGTTTCACTTCAATCCGAGGAGCGCAGACGATATATTCTCGGAGTTTTTCGGGGTTTCGAGTCCGTTTGGGGGCATGAGAGGGTCGGGCGGATCTCGAGCCAGCGCTTCTGGGTTTCCCAGGGGTGTGTTTGGGGAGGACATTTTTGCTTCCTTCAGGGGAGCTGGCGGTGAAGGATCTGGCCACATGAACGTGCCCAGGAAAGGCCAGGCCATAGAGCGGACATTGCCATGTAGTTTGGAGGATTTGTACAAGGGGACAACCAAGAAAATGAAGATCTCAAGGGATGTAAATGATTCAAGTGGGTAAGCTATTTTTTTTTCTGTCTCTAATTGGATGGGTTTTGCTTTAAAAAGCTCTTCAAGTTAGTTCAGTTGTGTCAATCAGTATTTTTCCAGTACAATTGTTATAAACTGCTTGAAATAGGACTCTTTCGATGTCTTAGTTAGCTGCATTTTGTTCTATGCTTCTAATTTTTACACTTGGTGTTGAAAAGTTATATCTTTGTTGTATTGCTGCTTGTGGTTTTGTCAGCAATTAGATTCTGACCTGCTATTTGTAAGGGTTTCCCACCACAATCACTTATTAACTCAATGTGATTATGGGACCCATCTTTATTTTTTTGGCTCTCCAATTTGCCACCCTAAGTTTTTGAATGTGTCAAGTACATATCAACTGAAAGGGTGATGTGTTATTATTGTTGCTGCTTATAAGTTCCATTGTTTCTTTTTTTTCTTTATGCACGTGATGTTTCCCCATGCTTTCATAATATGTAATAGTGATATGGTATTTGTATCCATGATTGGAAAAATGTTATGACCTTTGCCTAGTAAAAAAACTGGCTGGGTTTCTTTTGCTTCACCAAAAGCATTTACCTGCGGCTGCAGATACTTTGTTTAGAATTTTTTTTCCCTGGTAAAATGACATATTTGGAGCACATTTTCTGGTGTTTGATGGGCTAAGGTTTAATGAAAGCCTCAACATATGGTTTCCAACGACTTCCTTCAAAAGACACAAGTTCTTAACTGCTACAGTAACTGACATCCTTGAAACAATTCAACCGTCTTTTAAATCATCCTAGATTGCAGAAACAGTATCAATAGGGTGACATCCAACAGTATATTGAACATTAAGTAATAGATCCGGTTTCAAATCAGAGTGTCAGCGTTCTGATCTGGCATGTTGTCGACAGAGATGAAGATTGGTTATTCTTGTCGGAGGAGGGTGAGGCTTGGGGAGCTATTCTTGCTGTAGCTGAACTTTGTACCATGAGACATTGTCATGACCCCTTGTTGCTAACTATGCAATTAAGAGGCCAACTCTGAAATGAGTTTCCCTGCCATGTGACAGGTATACCAACAACATGGATTTTGTTAGTAGCCAGACTAGAAAGGCCACAAATGGATATATTTGTCTGGACCAATACATAATTTTCTTGTAGTCTCTCTGGGATCAGGTCTTATGTTAGGAGGTAAATAAATTCACTGGGATATAAATAAATTCGGGTTGATGTTAGAATGTCCTTTTGAGAAGGATAGATTCAATGGGGCATTATTTAATACATGTTTGTCAGAGACGAATTTCAATGAAGAAATATAGAAGTTTTCTATTTAAGTTAAATACAGGGATCTCCTGACATAGTCAATATTGATTTTCTGGTAGAACTGTAACTAAGTTTGCACAGAAGATTGTCGTCACCAGCTACAGATTGGTACGGAGGATTGGCACCCCAGGTTCTGTACCTGTGCTATTTGTTACACCTGCACTAACATTTGAAAAGCTCAAATTATGTGGAAGAACACATGGTTACTGCAAAGAACTATGTTGATGTTTTGTTGTGTTACACCATATCAGTTTACTTCTAATTCTAGAAGATGGTTCTGTTGATGCAGTTGAATATAGTGGCATGATATCTTCTGATTTTATGTTGTATTCCTTGTGTAGGAGGCCTACCACGGTGGAGGAAATACTCACAATAGAAATCAAGCCAGGTTGGAAGAAAGGAACAAAAATTACTTTTCCAGAGAAAGGAAATGAACAGCGAGGTTGGATACCCTCAGACCTTGTCTTCATCATCGACGAGAAGCCTCACAGCCTGTTCAAGAGGGATGGCAATGATCTTATCATCACCCAGAAGATATCTCTTGTAGAAGCTCTGACTGGTTGCACTGCACAGATTACCACCCTGGATGGGCGGAATCTGACAATCCCCATCAACACTATTATAAGTCCAACATATGAAGAAGTTGTGAAAGGAGAGGGAATGCCACTCCCCAAAGATCCCTCCAAAAAGGGCAACTTGAGAGTTAAGTTCAATATTAGGTTTCCTTCCAAGCTTACTTCAGAACAGAAGACCGGCATGAAGCGGCTGTTAACCTCTCCATAGGCACTGGTGGTGGTGGATCACCCTGCCGTCTAGCAAACTCCAAACTCTGTAAGCTTCCATTTGTGTTCTTTTCTTCTATTTTGATAAATGAAATGTAGGCATCACTGCTTGGGGGATTGTGTTGTTTAGCAGTTTGACATTTATAATTTGGAGTCTCTTTTCTTTTAAGTCTTTTTGTGAATGTTTACATATTGCAAAATGTCACTTGTCGTCTAACTTTTCTAATTTGTATCCCCTTGAAGAATGTTGTGAATGGCTGAATTACTGATTTACACTTCAACCAAATTTGGTGAGATGTAAGTTTTTAAGACTGTTTATTCTTGTTTATTTTGTTGGCAATGAATTTATTATTTAGATGGCAAAACAACTTGTAAAGGTTGTGATTTTTTTTTCTGCTTAAATCAGATGTGATTATGGAGCTGACTTTTAGGTTTCATTTGGTCGCTCTTATTGTAAAGGGAAAATTGGGTTGATAAATGATAATTAATTATAATGTTCGAATTAAAAAAAAAAGTGATCATAATTAACTTTGTTGGCTTTAACCATGAAACTCGTCAGTGGTTTCCAACTATTGACGACGTCCATGAAAACCTCATATGGTTGGGCATACTAATGTCGTTATTCGGACTCGCCATGTACACAAGTCTTGTGTTGCAACGACTTCGAGCATCATTGTCGGGACTTTTACTGTGATCCTCTTCGGGTACATTCCTTTCCATGCCGTTTGGTAGTTCTTCCATTTCCAATGCATGTAATCAAGACTATTCAACATCCTGGGATATTCGCATGCCTCGTTCAATGCTAATATCCTATTCGTATCCGCCTCGACCGGCTTAAGTAAACAAGTCATGTCGAACACCTGAATCACACCCATTCAGAGGCACTCGTCAATGCCATCACTTGCAACTTCGTAACTCAAAAGTCTAACAGCTGCATTACATTTTTTTGGAAAGAGAATGAAAAGACGAAGGAATCAAAGTTGGATGTACACCGGTTGGATGTAACCTAAGTCATCATATCCTCGTTGAAAGTATGTGTCATGTTCTAGTGCAAGCATAATACGAGTAAGAACATCTTCGGCATTCGGAAACGACAAAGGAACTGAAGTTGGATGTACACCGGTTGGACACAGAAGTAGTCACACATGAGGCGTCCAAGCCCTTTGACACCCTACGGTTTTACTCGCGGGCTTGGTCTCGGCAAGTGCACCAATCGTCATGTAATAATCAGAAGGTAGGTTCGGATATCATACCCTAAGGAACTAATAGGCATATACTCTATATCTTGTTTATTATTCAGCTCTTTCGATTCGACGTAATTGATAGTTGATTGGCATGTTTATGACAGATACTTATTCTTCTTCCTGTCGCCTGGCTAAACGATGATGGCACGTCTTGTAATTTGTCAAAATCCTAAATCTCCCGCGTGCGCGTGCCAGATTTGACATTGTACGCTCCAGAAATGTAAAGATTAAGTTTGGTATTGTTAGGACTCTTCGGACATAGATTATTCCGACAATAGCAGACATGAATTGGCATCTCCACACCTTAGTACCTACCGCCTTAGCTGTTGTCATCACAACTAGTTTTGTCTTTCTTCTTTATATTAATCACCCTCCCCGAGAGTAGACCACTGCCATGCAAAACTTGTGCTAGGCCACCTCCTAACATGGGTTCCAGCAGATCGGATGGATCCGGGAAGGAGCGGATGCGCTGGACGCAGGAGCTGCATGATTTGTTTGAAGCTGCGGTGAATCAGCTCGGTGGTGCTGACAGTAAGCTCCATCGATCTCGCTATTACTCTATACTGTTAGAATGTAGAACTATAATTAGACCTTCAATTATCAGCTTAAGCTTTTAGCTGAGTTGGAGTTAAACCTCGATCTGACTCAGTTAGCTTACCTTGTTTGAATGTGCAGGAGCAACACCTAAGGGCATCTTGAAGGCTATGGACATTGAAGGCTTGACCATCTATCATGTCAAGAGCCACTTGCAGGTTCCTTTCTCTCCCTCTCTTTGGATTTCATGATTAGGTTTAGGACACAAATATTTGCTTTTCTCAAGTAAGAACTCACTTGTGATGGTTCCTTTTCACCATGTAATGTTCTTGTGATAGCAATAATATTTTGATATATATTTATTGCTGCATGGCTTGTAATATATTTTTCTCGAATTTCAGAAATATAGGATCTCAAAGTTCATTCCAGAATCTAGCTGCAGTAAGTTTTTACAAATTTCCTCTAATAATATTATCCACATATTTTTTATTCTATTTATGCCTATTCTTGTAATATTCTGCAGAAAGCAAGTTTGAAAGGAGAAGTATTTCAGAAATACTGCCTAATTTCAGCGCAACATCGTGAGTTATTGCACCCTTAACCCACAAAATCTAAAACCATGTTATAAGCTCCTTACGTACTGTTAGTATATAAAACTATAATTGGACCGTTAACTATCAGATTCAACTTAATTGAGTTGGTCCTCTAGTATGATATAGAATTGAATCCTCATGGAGCATGATTCAAACTTCGCTACGTACAAAAATACTAATTTATTTTTTATTTATCTAATTTTCCTTATTTATCTCCTCTTGTAAATAATTCACATCCAATACTTCTAATTTATTTTTGTGATTTTTGTCTTGTCAAACTCATCTTTTTTTATGTCATGAATCTTTGGCAGTGCTGCTCAACTCAAGGAAGCATTACAAATGCAGTTGAAAGTAGAATGCCAAATGAGTGATGAACTTGAGGTACACTCACTTCAGAAACAATAAAGTCATGAATCGAACTACTTATTGATCTACATTTCATTTTGGATCACTCAAGGTTCAAAAGAGCTTGAAGCTCAAATTTGAAGCCCAAAGAAAATTCCTAGAAAGAATAGCGGATGAACAGCGGATGCGAGTGAGTGTTAGCAAGCCCTTTTCACCTAAACCACTGCCTGCTCTTTGCGAGGAGTCGGAGTCAAATGGGAGAGAATTCGAATCTGATTCGGAGCCAGACCGAAACGAGATACAATCTGAAGAGCAGTTCCGAGCTTTCAAGAGGGCTAGGGTTGATCAAAAAGACCATGTCTTGCACCAAAACATGTTGCTTGTGCCTAAAGAAACAAGTGCTATTTCGTATCCTGTCCATGACATGAGCTTTCCTTGGAACCAGTTCACAGCCTGCGCATCACCACTTATGCCCAATTTCTTTTAAGGTCTTACAATGATCCAAGTGACTGTGATATATACATTACAAAATAAGACTAGTTAAGATGAAACTAATGTTTGAAATATTTGGTTGCTTTGTAATATCCTTTCAAAAGCAAACTAAATATTTCTAACAAAATGTTGGGTAATATTCACGAGCCCTAGTTATTAATTGCTCTTGATCTATTTTATATCCTTCTCTTCTTATGTAATAAAGTATATATACTGAGTAATAATTAAAGGATGTGATTGCACTATGAATGGGACAATGTGTTCTAGGTAGGTCCAGTTCTATTTATTTACCTTTCATGGTTAGTTTTGGAAGAGAAATGAGAAGAATCGTTATATATTAAGGCAGACAAGTAGAAATCACATGGGAGGCTTCTCTTGTAGGTATCGGTACATTCTTCTTCCATTTTGATTAGCAACATCTTTTATTTTAGGACTAATCGTCAAAAACTACGGAAGGTTTTGTCTATAAACGAAAGCATGCATAACGTTTTGTCTACGCTTTGTGGCTCTACTGAAGTTTTGTCCACGATTTTTTAGTTTAAACGTAATAAAGATGTTCATAATGATGGTTTGAGCAGTGCTTCGTGTCTCTAATAAATTTGTGGGCAATACATAATGTACCCACAAAACGTGGACAAATTTTTTTGCATGCTTCCGTTTGTGGATAAAGCTTTATTGTATTTTTTGACAATTAACCCTTTTATTTTACTTGCGTTATAAGGTTTTCATCAAAATATCGGTAATTAATGAAGATTTCATTACATGATCCATCTACAGTTATAGAAACCATAAATGCTCATTTCTAAAATTCCAATTTTGGATCAACCTCAAATCAGAGATGAGGATGTGAACGGAAATTTCAAGTTGTTTTCCTTATTGTACTTGGAAAACTTCGGGTAAATACTCACAACTCATATGAGCATCTCAACTTCAGACTCTGTTAAGCTGGGAACCCAAAACAGGCAATCCTGTTTTTAATTCTTCAATTGAAAAGGAATTGGGCTTCCTTTTTGGAATGGAATGAATAAATATAGATCCGGAGATCCTGTCAACCTGTTCCCTCACGGAGGAGGAAGATCTCATCATCGATGTCCCCTTTACCCCGTTGGATCCGGGTATCTTCGCCCGTCAGAAGTTCAGTATGGTTGGTCGCCTTCTCACCGACCGACCATACCGGAAAGAATTCGTGCTCAGATTCGTCACACGGGCGTGGGGACATTCGGCTGAGGGCTTTGTGGTTAAGTATCTTAAACCCAATGTGTTTTATTTCTTCTTTGCTTTGCAGGAGGCACGGGACTGGGTCCGAGAGAATGAGCCATGGTGCTATGATGGCTTCCCGCTTATCCTTGGCGATATCAAGGACCAATTGTAGAGGGAGCTACCCTGTATAAACCGCATCCAATTATGGGTCAAAGTGTTAGGATTACCACCCATGGTTCGAACTCAGGCCACAGGGGAAATCATTGGAGCGGCTTTGGGAGAGTCGATTCATGAGCCCTGCGATCAGTGGGGTTTCTGCTAGGGCTGGACAGTTCAGGTTCGTTTCTGGTTTTCTGTCACGTGCTCATTGTGACGCTCTCTGACACTGTGCTTCAAGGAATACCCGAACTCGATTCAGGTAAGCCTGACATATGAGCGCCTGCCTGTTTTATGTTATAATTATGGGCAGAACGGGCATGTGACTCGAGAGTGTGATACATAATTCCCGAGGATACACCGGTTTAATACCTCCCTCCTAGAAAAGAAGCCAGACAAGTTTGGGTAGAGTATTGCCACACACTGGAGCCCTACGTCATCACCATCCCCGGAGTGCCCGCCAGGCTTTGCCCATTATCCAGGGATACCTTACCTGTGGAGACACCTCATCGAGACAGAGGCCCAATAGTATTCCATAATACCTTACCTAACATTCCAATAAGAGGGATATCATCTGGGGATAGTATGGGGACCCCCTCGGATGCGCGCTCGGTGGGGTCCTACACTTCTCACTACATCACATGGCCTTCTCCATCTGAGAAGACTGCTAAGAAAAGCAAAGTTGCTGGGGAACCACGTGAATAACAGAAGGAATGTTGAAGCAACGGGGGTTCAGGGATTATGCTTGGGAGGGATCCCTGAACCGCCCATGTCCTCCATCAGTATTGTTGAGTTCAGGTTCGGTTATTATCATGACGAAATAAGTCCTTTTCATAGGATCAACCAGCTTTTAGGCATCACCTTGAATGGTTCTCGACAATATCATATTTTTATTTACTTTTTGTTTTCTGAAAATCGTATACGACGATTTGTCATAAGGTTTGTTGGAACCTTCTGGGGCCCAATCTGTATTTTGACTCTTTTAGTTTTAATATAATAGTTTCTTGTGTTAAAATAAAATCACAAAAAAAGTTGATAAGATTTCATTGTACAATCTCTGATACCACATGTTTTTATAAGGGATAATTTCATAAAACATCTTCAAAGGGTACCTATTTTACATATCGTAATTGTGCAGCGAAATTTATGTCATGTTGTCACTATTATAAATTATTTTAGTTTTATAAATATAACATGTTTTTATTTATGTATGTGGTGTTGCCTCTCGTAGTCATCTGCTATATCAACAAATAAATAGGTATAATATCATTGAAATTCTAAGAATTATATTGGACATGCATACAGAATCTTGTTCAACCCAACATCCCAGTCATCATCCACTCAGAACCACGGGCTTAGCGAATCTCATCACTGTGGAACACAATTTAACTTAAAAGCATCCACAATGGCAATAGTTTATATAGTTGTTTGGAGTAGTTTGACATTCTCTCTCCTCCAAACAACTACCTCAAACAACTGTCTTCTACAATAGGTAGGCTAAAGAGTAATTGTTTTTGGTGTAATAATAAGAACAAATAGTTAAAAAATGACTACTGGACGACGATGGGAGTCGTTGATAAATCCTACAACGGCCAACACTCTCTCTCTCCTCAAATATGATTATTTTATTATTTTTCTCTACTAAAAAAAGAATCGGCGGTACCGAAACAACGATTTCTAGCCGGTCATTGGAGATGCTCTCTAAGGGGTTCAGAGTCATCCAGTCAACATAAACCCAAACTCCAACCTTGAGTCTGAGAACTGTACATGCTCTCAGTGCCAAAATATAACATCCAAAACTTCTGAGTATATTAATCCTTTCAAGATTGTTTTGGACGAGAAGTTAGACAACAATTTTTTTCACAGTTAGTACATGCAAACCAATAGTTCTCCCTTTATATAAATAACGTGTAATCAGACAGTCGTCTTCATTGCCTTTTTGGACCGAAAAGATAAACAGCAATTAATAAGATTTACGTTCAGATCAATAATTTATTTTGAGACGAGAGATTTGACATTAGCATTAGCTTGCAAAGCAAGGGGAGTGATGAAAGAGAAATGTCGAGCAAAGCACAATAAATAAAACATAACTAGCAGGATTTATGAACAAAGCAAAGAAAAATCTCAAACTCTGGAGAAAAATCAAAGAAAAGAAAAGGAATAATAAGTAGGGTAAGATACTTATGAAAATGAATACATAAGTTCTTTTTACAAAATTAAAAAGTGCAGCCTAACTAACCGCTACAAGTGGCCCTGGTTCTGCCCCCAAGTTCAGAGAACCATCCTTCATCAGCTTGATGCTTAGACTATTGAATCTCCCTCTTGAATAATGTCGGGACGCTTTTCTCCAGTCTGTCCCTGTCTTCATCATAGCGGCAAATTCATCGTAGCTGATTTTCCCATCCTGCATCCATAAACATAATATATTATCAGACTCCATTTTTGAGAGATTTGTTAGCAAAAAGGTATTGTGATGGCTTCACCTTGTTCGTGTCCACTTCATGGAATATGTCATTTGCAACATCTGTACAGTCATCTGCGCCATCTTCCATCAAGGCATCCCGGAGCTCATCTGGTTCGATGTAACCATTGTCATCCTTGTCAAAGTAGGAGAAAGCCTTGCGCAGATGCTCATCATTTGCCATCCTTTGCAGGTGAAGGTAAACAGCAACAAATTCTCCACAGTCCAGAGTTCCTTTACCATTAGCATCCACCTGACACAGATGAAGTCGTACATTCAAAATCAAAAGAATAATGCCCGATTTCTATTATAGTTTCCTTATCAACTTATATGCTGATAAAGAGGGTGTGATAGAAGAGATAGTTTTTAGTGTAAAATGTATTGAACAGAGGAAGATGAACCCCAGCACAATTCATATCTAGCACTTCACAGTGCGCAAGAAAGTTCTCGAGACTATTGTAGAAGAGATGTGTTACCATAGATTATGTACTTTCTCCAGATCATAATATCTGAAACTGAGCATATTCAAAACGTATTTGTTGAAAGTATAGGGAAGAGAATAATTAATGTACTTTGAGCAAGTGAAATCTGTTTACTTTATTGTAACTTTTTTTACTTGAAAAACCTCAAGCAAATATACTCACAGCTTCTATAAGCATCTGCACTTCAGACTCTGCTAGCTGGGAGCCAAAAATTCGCAATCCAGCTTTTAATTCTTCCATTGAAACAACACCATCATTATCTGTGTCCATCTTCTTGAACATTTCCTTGGTGTCCTCCACTTCTTCAGTAGATAGGAAATCAGCAATAACCTAAATGGCAAGGATGCTTTAAAATGTTGAATGGAAACACTACGGCAAA
>JAYMSV010002960.1:0-10416 GCA_036897745.1 Erodium moschatum | reverse complement strand
TGTTTATGTTTTACCATTTGATTAATAAAATTGCTATGTCCTCGTTTCAAAAAAAAAACTTAATAAAATCGCATACGAATTTTCGGTGTGCATAAATCACACGACGATAGGATATTATTTTCTCGGGGAAAATTCTCTGTTCTCTTTCCAGATTTCAGAGTTTCAACTCATAGACTTTGCATAGCAAAGCCTCAATTCGATCCATCGGTGCAAAGAAAATCTGAATTTCTCGATCCTTTCGAATACAATTCTCAACCATGGTGGGTATCTTTTAGCATTGACCCATTGCATTTTTGGCTCTGATTATCTATTCTTTTGTGAAGATTTTAGCTGAAGCTCTTCTTGTTTGGTGTTTGGTTTGTCAGATCCGATTCATACTTTTACAGAACAGGCAAGGGAAGACCCGCCTTGCCAAGTACTACGTTCCTCTCGAGGACTCTGAAAAGCACAAGGTCGAGTACGAGGTACTTAGCCGTCGCTGATCTCGTCTTTTGTTTTTTGTTGAATCTGTGCTTGTGTGAGGTTTTGGGTTTCTGGGTTTTTGAGAAATTGATCATTTTGTTGCAGGTGCATCGGTTGGTGGTGAATAGAGATCCCAAGTTCACCAATTTCGTCGAGGTCAGAATTTCTTATATTAGTGCCTTTCTGTTTAGTTGCTCAGGAAATGATAGGATATTAGAAGAAATTCAAACCCTGGACATTTATGATCAAAAGAATTTGCCAATACTGTCTTTTTTCATTGGAGGTGAAAATTCACTCTCAGGAAACTCTTGTGGACTAGATAGTGAAATTCTGTTACTTTTCCGTTATTCCTCAGCAGCTCAAGTTAGGTTAACTATGGTGCCCGACTTTGATATCATCATCATTTTTTAATGTTTGAAAGAGAGCTTTTATGCCAACTATATATGTTCTCTTAGCGTATTTGGAAATGCACTGGCTATATGTTTCATTGTATAGACCGCTGATTGCAGACCTGTAGACTTCGTGTTAACAACGATGTAGTGTGTGTCATACTATCATATTATGATTTGGCTATTGCCCTTAAAATCAAATGTTCCGTACTATTTATCTTGCAGTTCCGCACACACAAGGTCATTTACAGGCGGTATGCTGGGTTATTTTTCTCACTCTGTGTGGACATCACAGACAATGAGTTGGCCTATTTGGAGTGCATCCATTTGTTTGTGGAGATATTGGATCATTTCTTCAGTAATGTGTGCGAGCTAGATTTGGTGTTCAATTTTCACAAGGTTTGTTCTTAAATCTTAACCCATAATGCAAACAACCTACGTGCTTCATACATATCCTATACCAATGAAATATAATTTTGTAGTGTAAATCTATAGTATCTTTGGTTGTTTATCTGTCGATTAGTTGTTTTTCCTTTTGTTTCAGTGACTGAGTTTGTTAGTTGCACTTAGTACTTGCGTATACCATGTAGTTTTTTCGGAGCTTATATTTCTGAACAGAACTCCCTTTCCTATGTAGTAAGTATCTATTATTTTGTTGAGAAATAAGGTAAGTAAATTGCTTTTATCTGTTGAACTGTATTACGAAAGTTTGAATGCCCCTTAGAACTTATGTTGTTGATTTGATCTCCTTAATACAGAATAGGCCATTTTATGTATTGGAGATATTCTAAATAGTGCCCTGCAATCTGCCCTTGAGTGTGGATTTTTTTATATTTTTTCCACCCAGAACTAATTTACTATTCATCTCCAGTATAGTATATGTTAAAACACCTTATCTATGTGTTTGTTTTTGGCTTGGTCTTGGATTTATTTAAAAATTAGTATATGTTCATAGCATTGTTAGTACATCTGTACATGCTATTTGTCCTCGTATTCTTGAATTTATGATTTTAGAAAGTAAGGTTTGGAGTGTTATCTAATACATGTTTATAGGCATACAGTTCTCGGAACTCCACTTGGTCAATTGAACTGTTTTTAATATAAGTTTTTAAGCAATTGAGAGAATAATTCCCCAAACGGTTCTTTCATAAAATTTGAAGACATGGCCTTTTGGGATATCAAGGGCTAGCTTCGGTGCTCCATTCTCACTTTAGTTGTGGTTACAACTCATCTTATTGAGTTTTGCTCCCTCTAAAACATGCAGTTTCACAGTTCTTGTG
Source organism: Erodium moschatum (assembly GCA_036897745.1). NCBI lineage: Eukaryota > Viridiplantae > Streptophyta > Magnoliopsida > Geraniales > Geraniaceae > Erodium > Erodium moschatum. Next base: position 8,285 of record JAYMSV010002960.1, on the reverse strand, counting down.
ATTACAATTCATGCTATGGCTAGTCTGCTCTACAAAACTTAAGGGATGTTCTCATTTTTCTGAGTTCAGTAGTGAGCATGTTAATATGTTGCATGATAAATCCATCAAAAGAGCATGACAAAGGGCTGATGTCATCACTGTTTGTGTTAAATAGTGCTAATGATATGTACAGTGTACTATCTGCTGCTCTATGTACATAGTGAGTGTACTAAATATGTTAAGAAGATTTATGCATGTGTATGAGCATCTTAGATATGAAGTCCAATAGATTAATCTTTTATCTTGAGGTGCTCAGTCAGGGATATAGGTTTGTTTGGAAATGCAACATTGGTGTGTTTGTGTGATCAGGTCAGGCTCTATGCATTAACATTGTATTGCTTAAATTCATGTTATTAAGGTATTTGCTTTTAATATAGGTGTATCTGATACTTGATGAATTTATCCTTGCCGGGGAGCTCCAAGAAACTAGCAAGAAGGTACATTCACTTTTCTGGTGCTTGTTACATTTTGGCTAATCATATATAAGTCAGACATAAATAATTGTAATATGTTGGACAAAGGACATACAAACCCGTAAGGCATGTAGTTGATTTTTCAACTCAAATCGCAGTGTCTCTTTTGTTGGTTTTTAGGGTTCTGGGCCATATGAAAGATTTTCCTTGAACTGAACTTTTTGGCAATAACTTGTGTACTAACAAATTTCACTTTGCAGGCAATCATAGAGAGAATGGGAGAATTAGAAAAGCTAGAATGAAGACATGTCTTGAAGAATGGAGTTTAAGGGCACAATTGATATGTGTTTTAAAGATTTGGGTTCCTTTCAATTTGATTATCCAATTTTACAACCATTTCTTCTCTTAGACTAATGGAAAAAATATGGAAATGCGTGCTTGTGCTTGTGTTCATGTTGTCAATTTAAATTCAGAGCTACTGGTTATCTGTGATGTAAGAAATTTATGAGCATTGATGTTAAGTACTGAATCCAAAATTGTAAAAACTGAGGGTTTCTTACATTACTTTGTTTGACATGCACTTGTTAAAAAGGAAAAAAAAAGCTCTTTGAATAGTGTATTTAATTCAGTCCGTATTCAAAGAACAAACAAGCCGCCCCCAAGTGAAAGGATCAAATCGAAATATCGGCACGGTTAGATAAGTCACTTGGTTTTAATGAGTGGCTAATATGTTTTGAAGAGGTTAATGTTACTATAAAAGCTTAGAGCAAACATCCGGAATTTCATCAAAGCTAAGGTGTTATTAGAGAAAAATGCCAAACTACATACACATATAAGCTCCCATTCCAACTACAGTATTTCTTCCTTATCTATGTTTTGGTGTGTGCTCTGTTTTACTCTAATAGGCTTACCTTACACAACTTCTCCCCTTAAAACATCCCAACAAGTGGAGAAGAAAAATGAAATTGAAATAATGTTACTCATTGAACATGACTCAGAGCAGCTGCAAGTGTAATGGGACAGGCCTCAACCCGGCTCCAGCTTCTTCATAGGCAGCAATGTGCTCCTGCCTTTTTATCCAGCCAGAAGACGGAGAAATGGCCATGAACCGCTGCTGCTGATGCTGTTGTGGTATGGAAATGTACTTGGAACCGACTAGTTCTAGAGAAGGCGTGGAAGTTGCTTGTGCACATTGAATCACTTGTCTTCCATTTTGCCAGTTCTCTAGTAGAGTGGATGCTGATGCACCTGCTCTATACTGAGCTGCCCATAAATGCTGTTGCTGATATGACTGTTGACGCCCATGTCTAGCTGTAGCTGTAGGATCTATATGGTGAGTTCCTAGATAATGAGGTTGCTGCACCTACATTCAACAACCCATGGTTCCGAGGAAATGCAGCTAAGTCATTTTTATTTCAGAATATAATCTCTATCATAATTAGTAGGAGACTATTCCCAAAAACATAATTGGCATGTCAAAAGCTTAATGGATATATAAACAGAGTTTTCATGTGATCATCTAGATTGACAAGTGCAGTTATTAAGCCAGGTGATCCAATAAGAAAGTGACCACTTACAACAGGAGTACTAATAAAGATAATAGTTGATAATTCTTCAGGTATTTGGAATCCATTGATGTAAATCTGATAAAAAGCTTATATATAAGCAAACTAAGAGAAGAGAATAAAACCTGCTGGGGAGAGGATGAAAGCCGATCAGGGTACGTAGAGGAGAATAAAACTTGCTGAGTTTGAGTCATAGTCAACGGCAGATGCGACTGATTATTATGTACCTGTGGATTTAGGGAAGGAACATGGAACCGGGACATTCCTTCCAACCCTTTATGACATCTCGGAGTCCCATTATTAGATGACAGAGAGAAGAAGTCAAGGCTCTGCCAGAAAATGTAAATAGATAAGAGACGTGGTCCATTCCAATTATGGCAAGAAAGAAACAGTTCACAATATTGTTCAAAAGATACATTACCTGGGCTTGTGATGATACATTAGCAGCATGTTGATGAAGAACACTTCTCACTTCATTCGGAAAAATTTCAGGTGAGCAATTACTGATATTAGTGGTAGAAACAACTCCACTTAACCCATTTCTAACCCCATCAAAACTACTGGCTACAGTTTCTTGCTTTGGTCCTTCATTTGATTTCAAATGATCAGGTTGTAGTGGTCTATCTGCTCTATCAGGTGTCTGTAGAGCCTGAATGAGACGACTTATGTATACATGAGATGCACACCTCTTCAACAACTTCTTATGACCACTATGTTCAGTGACCTGTATGGTATCATAATGTGAATCAGATAATTCAAATAGCACACTTTTAATTATAAACTAATTTATACACACCAGCTAAAGCACAGACAAGATACTTTATCAGCTTTCAAATTTCTTTCACCTTATCATTAGAAAAACTAGCTTCAAATGAGGGACGACTTGAAGCGGATGGGGGAGTATCCAGCCATGCGGGCGTTTTACTAGAGGACCTGAGAAAGCTAAATGCATGAGATAAAGAACAAACAAATTACTCAAAAGATAAGAAACGAGAGATAAGATAATTACTGTAGAATTGGCCCTGAAGCTGTTGAAGACAAGCCTGGCCACAGTGCCAACCCTTTTTCTATCAAGGAACAAAAGACTGTCAGTATTAGAATATTGACATTATGTTATCCAAGATTGCTTCTTCTACTATATAACTAACCAATTAAATGATCATGCAGCAGAAAACAAAACCACCAATCAAAAGCAAGCAGAAAACTTACCAATTTTCTTGCTCTCCTTAAATGAATGTTGCCCCGGTTGACTAGGGAGAGACGTGGTCTAAAAAATAATACAAAGCACCATTTTAAGTCAGAGCTGCTTAGGGAAGAGAACATTTAAATAAAATGTAAACTTACGCTTACCAGCCCTGGTTCAAGTTCTGGACTTCTCTCCGAAAGTGAGGTCTCTAGTTTCCTTGGTTGTTCGAATCTGCAAGTTGATCCAAACACATTAAGAACTACAATCAAAAGATAAAGGAGTAATGAGTCTGAAAGAGTAAGGTTCAGAAGGCAATTGATGGTTGAAAACTACTCACCCCCTATACAGGCTCAGCTCAGATGCAAAGCCAAAGTGGAGAGAATTGCACAATGTCTTTTCATCACTAGGTTCATTCTTGGATGAAAAGGGAAAGTTTTGGCGATTCACTGGAGGGATTGAACTATACGTTTTCAATTTATACTGTTTGCTGTCTGGCAGCTCAAAAGGTCCTTGAACACTAGGATTGTCCAAAGAGTTCATCTTCATGGTTTGTTCAGACGATTCTTCTGCCTTAATTGAATGCTCCAAGGTGGTGTCAGCTTTTCTTGAAGGGCGTATTGAGTTTAATTCGTTTGACACCATAGAACCTGGTAAACAATCAATTTAACAAGCCAAAAAGGGAGGAGAAAAGAAGAAGAAGAAGAAGAAGAAGAAGAAGCAAGGATACTGAGTAGATGCAATCAGATATACTAAAGACCTTCAACTGCAGGTGTAAGACTCTCCTTTGCATCAGGTAAGGGTAAAGGTATTGCTTCCAATGATTCTCTCAATTTGCTCTTATCAGTTGCTTCATCATCAGGAAACATTCCTGCCAAAGCAAACAAGGTTTCCACAACTTCTTCCTCATCTTTGGTGATTGGTCCAGATACACACTCTCTTGGGGACCATTGTGACCCCCCTTGTTTCTATACAATAGTTAACCGGAATAAATAAATTGAGTGGATGATTAAAATAATAGAATTCTGAAATTTGGGTGCTGGGAATGACTAACCACATTCAGTTTGTGTTTCTTCGGACCATCCTTTTTCCGATGTTCAACCCCATCATTTGTATGCTTCAGCTTCTTTGAATCCAGTGAAGGTGGAGAAACAGATTCTCGACTGCGTTTCTTCATCGCTACATGTGTAAAAAGCAAAATTGCCAAAAGATCAATTCCACACAGGTTAACAAGCATCAATTTTCCTTCTAATTCAAGAATATTTCCTTTCCTGGTCCATAAAAGGCTTAAAAGCATCTCATTTTGCAAAATAGAGAGGTATAAATAAAAACATCAAAGACAGTACAAGTTTTTTTACAGAATCAATGAACCATGATAGTGGGACAACAATAAAATAGTAAATAGAATTGACAGACAGCAGAGAGAGAATCTAGCATCCCCAAAAAGAAAGAAAAAGTAAAAATATTCAGCTTGCTTCAGCTCTAAACCAAAATTAACAAAACCTCTAACTCAAAAAGAAAGCAAAAAGGGACAACAATAAAATACCCCCAAAAGATAATACAGTAGCAGCAAAAATGCACTTCAGTATCATGAAAACACTGACCAGAGCGTAGCTTGCGTGGAACAGAGGCATGGTCTACTCCATTGCAATCGTTAAAAAACTGTAGAAATTACAAAGATGAGAGATAGAGAGAATTACCAACAATTATTTACATGTAATTCAAATGCAAAAGATTGGAAAATAGCAGCAGTTCAATGACAGAATGACAAAGTGAGACAAGGGAACCTTAAATCTGCGACTGGTACAAACACTAGTAGGTGGGGATTGTGAACCAAAATCATCTTCTCTGTCAGATACTTCACAGCCCATTTCTAAGCAAGCTCTACCAACAGAGCTCAATTTCCTAACTCTGTCCTTGTTTACAAAACCATCCAGACCTTCAAATCATACACGCACTGGTAAACAAGAATAGCAACACAAACGGAAAAGGGAGCATTATCTGTAGAGAACACTTCTTATCGCAAAGTATATAAGATTTCACAGATAAGGACAATGGAAACGGGGCTTTGTTTGTTTCCCGAGAAAATAAATGCGAAAGTGGACCAGGGAAGAAAAAGAAGGAGTGGAGAGTAATTTTACCTGAGCACAATTTGTTAGGTCTAATCGATTGCTTAATCTGTCGCGAGCGCAAGAACCGACTCACTTCACGCCTCGCGTCGCGAGTGTTGTCCATTTCTGTGCCTGTCGCAACCAAGCATCTCAGATTGATAACTCTTCGATGGCTCACAATCGATCGATCCCACCAGAAAAGCCAAACCCAGATCTTTGTCTCTCTCTCTCTCTCTTCTGCTCTGCGACTTTAATTTTCTACGGAAACATAGATTGGGTCAGAAAAATAATAAAAAACCAGAGTTCATAAATTTCCTGTTTCAGAAATGAACCCACAAATGGAAATGTGAATATGAAAGAGAAAATCCGAAGAGCAAGCCGTGAAAAACTCAAAATTGGCGCTTGGGTTTTCCCCAAAAAGAAAGAGAAAATGAAAACAAAAATTTAGTTTTCCAGATATAGCTCTCCGTCTCTTTCTCTGTGTGAGAGACCTGAAATTCATAACAGAGGTCTCCTCTGCTCTGGCCCCAGAGAGTTCAAACAAGCTTAGAAAAGAGAATGGTATGTACTATGAAGCAAGAAGAAGGTGCAAAAGTATTGTTTGTTACTCGAGTTCAGAGAATCGGGTTCTTCGTATACGAAACAGACTGAGATGGCCCAACAAAACCTCACGTGGACCTAATTGGTGAAATTGGGTAGACGAAGAAGAAAGAGAAAAGGCTCTGCAACATGCGTGAAACCCAGATCTCTTTTTCGCCGATCACTCAAAGAATTCACCATTAAATGCATCAAACCCCACCCAAAATCATCACTCTACCCCACACTCACGTCAATTTATAATTAAATAACATTCACTCTATTCTTCTGATTTCTCACGAGCCCGCCATTCCAATTTACAAAACCCAGATGGAAATTATACTCTCAGAACCCAAAAACCGCCATTGATGAACAAACTGAGCATCGACAAGGAAGCTAGAAATTCAAAGGAAAATCGCAGCAACAACAAAAAATCTAACAACAACCTTCAATCAGTAGCGCTAGAAGTAACAACCCAATCGACCCATTCGCGGAGATTCAGACATTGAATTTTGAGCTCACCATCATAATCCTTACCAGAAAAGCTCGGTCTCCTCACGACGGAAAAACCGAAGCTTTTGCTCTGTTAAATGGCGCTTTAAATGCATCACAAAACTGCCTCTCTCTCTCTCTCTCTCTCTCTTTATCGCCTTTATATGCACTGTTCAATTTCTCACGTCATGCCGCGATCGATTGTGCAGAGTGGTCACCCAATCAGAGCCGTCCATCACCACCGAACCATCAGACAAATGCACTCCGACGTGTCATCCACATCAGACTGGTCCACGTGTACACATCCCTCGTGGCTCCTCTTGCAGGGGCTGAATCTGGAACGTTGATTGCTCTTGTGACGAGAGGTCATTTTCGTTAAGTCTAACAAATCAACGGCTCCTATATGCTGGCCGGTGGATGGTGGCCACGTGGCACAAGCTGCAACCCGTACGGGGATTGTTTTACTTCTGTTGCCTTATATCTCTCCCTGCAACGAACAAAAAATATTCTCTGCCTTTTCTTCCAAAGTTTCAGCGGGTTGAGTAACAGACACGTATTAATTAGTTGTGCCAAGCACGCGGGTAGAGTGGTGGTCACGCGCCAGAGAGAGTGTGAGATATGCGACGCTGGTTCTAGATAAAAGTTCAGTCACGAGGGAAGAGTGTGTGGGGTCGGCGATTATTTGGGTTAAGTCGACGGCGACTCTTTGATAGGTCATGCCTGGCGCGTAACAGTATGAACTCACGTACGCTGCGTGACTCGCTCAATTACGACAATACCCTCCCGTTTTGTTTGACATTTGTATTACACTGTGGCAACTATGTTCCGATCTTAACGAAAGAGGACTGATAAGTAAGGATGGGTATGTAGTATTGAAATTGGCCATCTCGAAGTTTATGATCCAGTTCAGCGATCATATTTGTTGGGTCAGTTGTATTACGAGTTGCTTGTCAGTCATTTGGTATTGGGTTCTCCGGAGAAAATAGGGGGTTGGAGCGGTTCTTATTTTTGCTCGAGATTCGATGAGATGATCTCATTTCCATGTCATGTCATCGGCTCCATCTCGTGGGTTTATAAAACCGATCCGGCCAAAGAGGAGGAGAGACCGTCCACCGTGCCCTCCGCCCTCCTCACGATCAATATCGTCACTGTCCGCTCCTTCCTCCACTCTATCGATGCAGATTGGGGTCGTCCCTTTCGTACCTATGTAAGCTGCAATCGAACGGGCTCCTACGATCCCCACCACTATCTCCGTCGAGGAACACCAAATCGGGGACGAAAAACACCCTACTACTGCTTGCTGGGATCTCTTCGCCCGATCGTGTGAATGTCCACCCCCCCCGGGGGCATCATTGGGACGACAACGTACGACCTAAACTACCCATCTTAGAGAGGAGGAAGCATCGGAGCGTCGTTCTTGGCCCTTGACATGCTGGGTATACTCCCATAACTAGGCTCTCAGTCCGGCCACCTTATACGATCCATCAGTCTGCCAACCGAGGACCCCCTCCACAAGCCTTCACGGCAGTCTCGTCGGCGAGACATCAAGGAATCAATGATGCATCTTTCCGACTCCAAGCCGTCAACATAGGGCGCAAGCCACTTCCACCGCAAACGGCCACCCCGGATACAAGAGGATTGATGGGCTCTCCTGAATACTCTCTTGGTCGGCCAAACGTTGGCTCCCCGCCCGTTGGGACGGAAGATCGGGATTCACAATCCAAGATCTCCTGCCTACCACAACAACATGTCTGCGGTGCTGGAAGCACGCATGCCTCTGCTTGATACCACCGCATCATACCCCCGGAGGCCACAAGACTAAGTGAAACGGCTGCAATACAAGTTCTCTTGCCTAACCAGAAGAAGCTTCTCTTGTGTTCTCGGCATCTGTATGTGCCCCGGCCTA
>JAYMSV010002959.1:0-10417 GCA_036897745.1 Erodium moschatum | reverse complement strand
AAAGCCCCAAACAGGGGAGGGAGAAAACTACGATGAAGTCCTCATCCCCCTCCTTGGTCTCAAACATCGAGTCGGAGAACGGTACCAATCCTCATGAGAAGACCAAGAAATAAGGGACCCAGAATGCCACAAAACACCAAAAGAGTGATTATGGATCTTCCCGAAAACCACATCATACATTCCATCACCTAATCAAAAACAAATGCTAAAAAGTAACATAACACACTATAAGCCAACACTTCCAACTACAACATCAACTATCCAACTTGGAGCAACCCGTTGTATACCCCACCAGAAGTGGACACGTCCCCAAATAAACCAAGCATAATCACAGTGTAATTGATAATGAACAGTAGATTCCATGCTAGATTTACGCACTTGGCAAAACATATTGTTTAAGGATAGTTGCATACATCTCGGTTCCAGGAATAAAACAGTAGGCAGGGCATTCTGCATAGCCAACCAAACAAGAATACTAAGCTTAGAAGGTACCAGGAGCTGCTAAAGAATCTTCGCCCAGGGTTGAACTGTCCTTTTATCATCACCTGCCAGAATTTCATAGGCCTTACTCACCACAAAGCCCGCCGAATGCTTCCTCCAACTCAAAGATTCTCCCTCCCCTAGTAAGAAGAACACATTTTGAAGCTCCGACATGAGAAAATCAACACTAGGAGTCTGGCGTGTGTCAATGTCCCAAGAATCGGTTGTAAAAAAAGGAGCTTAATGAACCCTCCAGAACACTAGCTATGATATAAACATCGGGAAATCGGGACTTTAAAGAATAAATATATTCAAACAAGTAAGTAGGAAATGGTAAAGAAAAATATCTATTTATTGGCGGAATAACCATCATTAAAAACGAGACCAAAATTTATGTAGTTTCTTGAGATATGATGGTCAACTCGTTGATATAGAGAGAAAAAATCAGTGTGATATGAGTTTTCTGAAATAAGGTATGTGTAAGAAGAAGAAGAAGAAGAAGAAGGGAAATGAATTGTTGTAAGGATACAATTTTTTTTTAAATGTGGGTATTTTCGATTTTTAAATGTGGGTATTTTCGAATTGGACATAATAGACATTGTTTTGGAAGTGTAAAACAAAGTGAAATAAAAGTCAAATTTCAACAATATTATAACATACTTTTTCTATTGCTCTTTACTTTGAGTGAATAGAAATTTTTATTGATGTGTAAAATCGGTTACAAGGAAATAGATAAAATAGAATACCATATTATAGTCTAAGTATCCCCCTCCCCTTCCCGAAAATAGGTGCACCCAGTGCTCATGATCAAGATAAGTTATCGACTTTACATCGTTTGGTTTGGAAAAGCCTACAAGTAGCTTAGTGAATATGATGTGCACCAAATGAACCATACATACCAGAGTTGGAGTCATACTAGGTTTCCATGATTGAATGACGGTACCAATGTGAGATTAAAACTAATAAAATGAAGTGCGCTAGTTGCTAAAAATATGTAAACATACAAGTTGAGGAGGCAGATTGGACTAGCTGGGTAGGGCATATGATGACTCTACCTTTGTTATCCTACACATTCTCTGTGGCCTCATACAATTGAAAGGGTTTCATATAGAACTTATGTACCTATTTCACCATCGATTTCTGAGAGGCGTCACATGGTCAGTGTGATTGTTGTCCTAAATCATTATTTCCAACTTCAACGTCGTTTGACCCACACCTTACTGCCCCGGATGCTGCGATCTTTCAGTCTCCAACTTCACCATAGAGACGCGGACTCTCCCTGCCGTCATCAACCCCACTAGCCCCCAAGAACTGAGAACAAGGTAAGAAGAATTGAGGTCTGACGATCGAAAGGCTCCCACTGGCAATAAGTGTCTGCACACCCGATCAACGGTATCCACCATGCCCCGACCCATCGCCCTTTCTCCATACCGTTGTCGACCACGACCTTCCCAACCCCATCCTCGCGTGAGCGAGCAGAGCAAACATAAACCCTAACCCCGTGTGAACGAGCAGAGCGAACAAAAATCCTAGACTTCTATGAACGGTGATCAGGAGTAAAAGCCCCTTCCACTGCCAATAACGACATGATGTAAGAACTGACGATGATTCTAATCCTGATTGGAAAATGGTTTGTTTCCGCAATTCCATGGACTTGTTAAAAGTCACTTAAATTGTTCATTTGCTCTCTCTTTTTTTGAACGAAAGATGCATAATTATTATTAATAAAAAGATTATTATTAGTAAAAAGAGTCAGTACATAAAGTAGGTCCCCGAGGGTCCCTTTTCAACAAACTCTAAGACAAATCATCGTTGCCACAAAACGGTTTTCAAAGAAAGGACACATAAAATTAAATTAAACTTAAACTGTGGAGAACCGCTCAAGATGGTGCCTAAATGTGGCTTGATCCCATGGGGAAGACTCTTTTCGCCGTGAGGAATACGATCGAACTTAAACTCGAAAATAATTAGGGGAATATTATCGCCGTGAGGAGTGCTATCGAATCTAGACTCGCAAATTTCCGTGTGACTGAACCTTGCAAAAAGGGAAAACGGAGAAAGTAAAGAAGAACCAATCGATCATGTCGACCCAGAATCGGAAGACAGGCCAGAGAGGAGTCATCGGTGGAGACCAAGGAGGTGGATATTTCGATGGCGGCTTAAGAGACAATAGGGGTTGTTCAAAGGAGATGATCTGAGATGGAGAGGTCAAAGGGCTCCGAGGCGGGGAGGTCGACTGATGTCAAGGTGACTCAGGCGGCAACCATCAGAAGTGCAGGAGGGGACCCGAACAAAATCGGAGGGACACGTCGTTGATGGCAGGAGGAAATTAATAACGCGATGACTAGAAACGACGCGAAAAAAGACCTAGCAGAAAAAGAAACCCTAATAAAGCTCTCAATCATTAGCAGAAACTCATATAAGTTAATTTCAATTTCATTTGCTCTCTTCATTCCTATCAATGACATATATATTTTTTATATATGTTTGAATCAAATGAGATTAAATATCAATTGAGTTTAAATTCAAACGCAAAAATAAAACTAATTTTCTTTATTTTTGGACATGTGTGAATTGATAGGGGTTTTTTAGATACTTCCAACTCATTTATCCTCGAGTTAGGTGTGAAATTCCAGAGGATTCTTCTTTTCTGTGCAGTGCACATTTAAGCAAAGTAAAAGCCGCTTTTGGAACTTGGAAATTGAAAAGTAAATAAAGTTGCTCTTTTTTAGGACTCTGAAAGTGACTTATATTTTGGGTTAAGTTCCTAAGACTCATTTAGCTTACCAATATTACACCTAAAAGGCTTAAACCTCACACCACACTCGTTTAGTTTGTTGTTTATTTCCCTATTATCACAAGTCAAAATCCACAAGAACACTGCCATCTATTTTATCAACCAGTTATATTATATTTACATTTAGAATGCTAATATGCCATAATGATGCCAATAAATCGAAATTGACAAGAGAGAATTGGTTCCAGATGAATATCTATAAATTATTATAGATCTTTTGTTTTGTATGCTTTTGTGGACCTCCAATATAATATAAGAAGGGCTACTATTGCAAATTGTCAACAGTTACAAGCTAGAATTTTAAAAGGGGAAATTGGTAGGGACTATCATCTTAACAAATAAAACAAGAAAAGGAAATAGTGAAGGGACCCAATGTATTAATGACTTGATATCATCATTCTCAACATATATGTTTATTGAAGACATTGATTGATATTGATTATTATTAATTTCATATTTATAGCACCACGTAGAGAGATCGATATGAAAGGTGATGGATGGGGTCATGAAAATGCGCTAATAGCAGTATGATTAAGGCTATAGGAAAGGTAAAGTTTGATAAGTAAATCATGTTGAAATTGAAATTAGTGGTTTGATTGACTACTGCTTTGCTTTTGTAGTGAACAAAAGTATATGATTTAGGATAGGACACTCCTCTTATCATTTATCAAAGCTCCTCCCTCCAATCTCCATTGCCATTTGCCAGTTCTTCATTTCCTTTTTCACAAATGTACTATTTTTTTCTTGTGATTTTCTATTTGTTAATCTGAATCCAAACCAGAGAAGAGGTAAATTCCTTATCTACCAATTTTCAATTGAACAATTCACAGCACAGCATTAGATGCTTTCTTCTCTCTCTCTCTCTCTAGTTCCTGCTAAATCTGAGTCTGAGTCTCCACCATTGTGTCTCTCACACTCTTTTCTTATTCTTCACTAGAAACAAAAGCCATACACGAAAAACCCTCCACCTCCTCCCTCTTTCTCACCTACTATAGAACAAAGCAACTCCACAGAAACGCACGCAAATATACATGTACTAAACGCTTCTTTATTTCTTCATCCGATTCCAAGTTTGAGTTAGTACCCATCATCATCATCATCATCATCATCACCATCATCTTTGTTTCTTCTTCTTCTTCATCATCATCAAAATCATCCCTTTCTGTTCCCATTGACGGTTCTCTCAGCTGCTGTTTGCAGTTACTCGTATCAAACAGTCTTGTTTGATTGAGATTAAGGCGTTTCAACTGGTTTTGGGCACATGGGTCATGCTTGAATCTCGGAAAAAATGCTTCTTTTCGACTTCTGAGGCTACCAACCATGGATCTGGAGAATGGGTTTTACCGGAATCAGGTTAAGGTGAGATGGGCAAGTCCAGAAGTGAGCATTGATTGATGTTATTTGGAAATTAAATCCGTTTTCATGATCGGGTTTGTGTTGTATTTGGTCTTTTTGTTGCAGAAAGAATCATGGAGGACGGTTCTCACTCTGGCTTATCAGAGCCTCGGTGTCGTCTACGGAGATTTGAGCACTTCGCCTCTGTATGTGTACAAGAGCACATTCGATGAAGATATTCACCACTCGGAGACGAACGAGGAGATTTATGGAGTTTTGTCTTTCATTTTCTGGACTCTCACTCTGGTACCTTTGCTCAAATACGTTTTTATTGTGCTGAGAGCTGACGATAATGGCGAAGGGGGGACTTTTGCTCTCTACTCGTTGCTGTGTCGACACGCCCGAGTCAGCTCACTGCCCAATTGCCAATTGGCCGATGAGGAGCTCACCGAGTACAAGGAGGAGTATAGCTCAGCCCCTAACGAGACTGGTTTCGGGTCCAGGCTGAAATCGACATTGGAGAAGCATAGGGTGTTGCAGAGATTCTTGCTCGTTCTGGCTTTGATTGGGACTTGTATGGTGATTGGGGATGGTGTCCTCACTCCAGCTATTTCTGGTGATTATAAGTTCTGGTCTTGTGGGTTTATTTCAATCACTGGATTTTAAGTGCTTGGAACTGAACCAAGTGTGATCTATTCATTTTCGATATGTGCAGTGTTTTCTGCTGTTTCTGGCCTGGAGCTTTCAATGGAAAAAGAGCATCACAAATGTAAGATCCTTCAACTTGCAATTATTCAACTCATGCTATTTGAATATCCTTTTAGTTTTTGTTGATGCCTTTTAAAAGAAGTTGCCTGAACTAGTCTCGACTGTTACTCAATGGGGTTTGCATTTAGGAGAAAAGACAACAGATTTGGGACATTTATGTAAATGTGATTTGAGCATGCTCAATTTGACTTGTGTTAGTTTGGTAAAGGTCTCAAATCTTCTATTCTCCAGCTAATGTAACTCGTGTTTACCCTAATTGGTGTTTACCAAACTTTTTTGTACTAGTTTTTCTCAATTGGTGGTAGTAATCACAAAGATAAACCAGTTGTTTATGTGCTTGTGAATATGGATATTTTGCTTAATGCATCAGAAGATGAATAATGAAAGAGGAAAATGGTGTTGTTCTCTTGACCAATCACAATAGCCTAGGTATTGTAGAGCTCTTGGCCCCAACATGATGTACTTGTGTTGAAAGTTAGATTTGATTCGTATGAAGTTGTCATTGGCTTTATGATGCATTCTGATAGTAGAGTGATGTTGCAGATGTAGAAGTTCCTGTTGCGTGCATCATATTGATTGGCTTGTTTGCCCTTCAACACTATGGAACCCACAGGGTTGGATTTTTGTTTGCTCCTGTGGTGATAACATGGCTCTTCTGTATCAGTTCTATTGGTCTCTATAATATCATTCACTGGAACCCTCATGTGTATCAAGCACTCTCTCCTTATTACATGTACAAGTTTTTGAAGAAAACTCAAAGAGGAGGTTGGATGTCCCTGGGTGGGATTCTGTTATGTATAACGGGTATGCTGGTCAATTTTGATTTCATGTTATTTTGCCACAAAAACAAAAAACTTCATTTCCTTTTCTAACACTCTTATATTTTGTAGGTTCGGAGGCTATGTTTGCTGATCTTGGACACTTTTCACAGCTGTCCATTCAGGTGTGTTCTTTCAACTTCTTTATACTAAACTAGGTCGACTTAGCTTGTACTGATATTATCTGTGCTGCCTGGTATTGTGTCATGCACTTTCTGAAGTCTTATAGCTTGAATGTGGGCTAGATGTGAGTGATGATCCTGCTACTTGCTTATGAGCACTATTAAAGAAGGATCTGTGTATTTATCAATATTAAGGATATAGTAGATGGGATTTAATATAATCAGTAGCTCAATACATTTCCTTTTCGAGGCTTTTCCTGCGATCCAGTGCTAGAAATTGATAGAAGAAAAAAAATGCAGTACTTTGAACTGTGGCAAAGACGATTTTTTTGTCATTGTTTTTCAACTTAAACAGTATCGGATATAACATATCCACCTAACGTTTTTTTTTTCTGCAGATAGCTTTCACCTCTGTGGTATATCCATCCTTAATTCTTGCCTACATGGGACAAGCTGCCTATCTGTCCCAACATCACGCAATTGAAAGTGACTACAGAATCGGATTTTATGTCTCTGTACCAGGTTAGTACTTTCACTGTTTCCCAAGAACATGTCATTTGTAGGGTTGTGCTGATAGGCGTTTTGTTTCAGAGAGATTAAGATGGCCAGTTCTGGTGATTGCCATACTTGCTGCGGTGGTCGGGAGCCAAGCGATAATCACGGGGACCTTCTCAATCATCAAACAGTGCTCTTCCTTGGGCTGCTTCCCAAGAGTCAAAATAGTCCATACATCATCCAAAATCCACGGTCAGATTTACATCCCCGAGATCAACTGGACTCTCATGCTCTTGTGCTTGGCTGTCACTATTGGTTTCAGAGACACCAGGCGCATGGGCAATGCATCAGGTATGATAATATGGAAATTTCCTTCCTCATGTGCTTGCTAAGTTGGTGCTTTGTTTTTTTGATGTGTTACTACTACATATATGGTGGACCAGGTTTGGCAGTTATAACAGTTATGCTGGTCACCACCTGCCTGATGTCTCTGGTAATTGTCCTATGCTGGCACAAGAGTATCCTCTTGGCAATATGCTTTGTCCTCTTTTTTGGCACAATCGAAGCCCTCTACTTCTCCGCTTCTCTGATCAAGTTTCTCGAGGGGGCGTGGGTCCCGATTGCCCTCTCGTTCATCTTCCTGATCATTATGTGTGTCTGGCACTACGGCACCCTCAAGAAGTACGAATTTGATGTCCAGAACAAGGTCTCCATCAACTGGATACTAGGCTTGGGTCCCAGCCTTGGCATCGTTCGTGTTCCAGGCATCGGCCTCATACACACGGAGCTCGTGTCTGGGATCCCTGCAATCTTCTCCCATTTCGTCACCAACCTCCCGGCGTTCCACCAAGTGCTGGTTTTCCTCTGCATAAAGTCCGTCCCCGTCCCTCACGTCAGGCCCGAGGAACGGTTCCTCGTGGGCCATGTTGGCCCGAGGGAGTACAGGCTGTACAGGTGCATTGTACGATACGGGTACCGTGATGTCCACAAGGACGACATGGAGTTTGAGAAGGATCTGGTGTGCAGCATAGCAGAGTTCATACGGTCAGGCACAGGAGGAGGAGCGCGAAAAGGAGAAGATATAGGGAAAGAAGATGACAAAATGACGGTCATTGGGACGTGCTCAACTCACACAGAAGGGGTTCAAATGAGCCACGACAATGTGAATGACGTGGATTCACCGGGCACATCCGAGCTAAGAGAGATTAGGTCACCTCCGCTGCTCCGGCCAAGGAAGAGGGTGCGGTTCATCGTGCCGGAGAGCCCGAAGATCGACAGGGCGGGGAGGGAGGAGCTGCAGGAGCTGATGGAAGCCAGGGAAGCGGGGGTAGCGTACATACTGGGTCACTCGTACGTGCGAGCGAAGCAAGGATCGAGTTGGCTGAAGAGGGTGGTGATCAATTTTGGGTACGAGTTCTTGAGGAGAAACAGCAGAGCACCGTCGTATGCACTGAGTGTTCCTCATGCGTCAACTCTGGAGGTTGGGATGCTCTACCATGTATGACTCTGGTTTTGCTTGTATACAAAAGAATGATAGTATATCATGTAAATTATTGAGGTTGTAGTGTTTTGTGCAATACAAGAAAAGTTTGTGTTGCTTTATCCTCTTCGTTCATACAGTTTTGCAGAGGCTGTGTTTTTGGGGCAAAGTCCATTTTGTGAAAATAAAATAAACTAAAAAAAATTGAAAGTTTAGTTTTTGTTTTTATTGGCAGGTTTGTGTTAATTCAATAGTTTCCAAAATGTGGGAAACTAAGAAGCTGCACTAATGCAGTCGGAATTCAAGAGAGGCCTGCAAAATTGCAGCCAAATACATCAAAACAACCAATACTTTCTGATACATTGTCTTGAGAAAACAACAAAAATAAGAGTATGCATCACTAGGCTCTACTAGATAGTACACTTCCAATAAGGATTAACTTGAATTTCGATTTTATGCAGCAGTGGTAAGGTGATCTTTGTCGTTCTGTATGAGAGAAGCCTCTACCCCTTAGGTTTCTTGCCACATTAATTGCATAGGAGGATGACTGAATCTTCTAGAGAATGTTATCCCAGTTGGTTGCGTTGCCATTGAAGACTAGTTCATTTCGAACCAACCATAACTTCCACATTGTAACTCCTGCAATACGTAGAGTTTCTTTGTCCTTCTAGGAACCAGTGAGAACCAAAGACTTCCTTATCAGGAGAAGATCTTCCCCCATAACATCCAGCTCTTTAAATAATATAGGAGTAGATGATTGTAGTCTTTAAAGAAAAGAGAACAAAAAAGGCAAAGACATTTGATGGAGTGCTATTCTACAAATAACACTTGGTGGGAATGACATTGTGACAACATTATCAGGAGAAAGCTGTAATTCTTGAACATTAGCTCAGGCTTTGGGAGTGCCTTGCAACACAAGATAACTGTAGACTTTGCTTACTGTAAAGCGTTTGGAGTCATGAACCTAAATGACTTTGTCTTCCTTATCAGTTGAATGGGAGAGTGACTGAAGGGAAGGGAAGATAGTAATCTTTGCTCTTCACCTATTTCCTAACCAAACCCACTCCCTAAGAAAGGTAGAATTAATCCATAATTGAGATATAATATTGTTTTTCCTTACAGCAGTGAATATAAATGACTAAATGAGCTTTTTTTAAGTTTTTATTACTTAACCAGGGATCAAAGCAGAACCCGATTCTTCTACTTAAGCCAAAATCCTAATCAATTCCTTTATTATTGAACAAAGAACTAAAACCGGGATTCTAATATAAGTCTTTTGTGTACCCAATCCAGGAGGTCTTTTCAATGTTATCAAACTTGTTAAGATCTCAGTCATCACACTTCCATCCATACTTGGCATAAATAAAACTTGATTGAGTGTCATTGACAAGGCCATGTATAACCATCTTAAGCCTTCTAGATAAAACCTTTGCAAGAATTTTATAGGGTTACATATGAAACTTATTCTTAAGTATTAGTCACCAACATTATACTACCCAACGTTTCAAAATGATAAATGCAAGTATTAGTCAAGCGATTCTGTTAGTAAATATGGACGGAATATTCCATTATGTTAATCATGTGACCTCATGCGCCATTTAATGAAGATTAAAATGAAGATTTTACCTTACTCATATGAACCATATGGACTCTATAGGAAAAATTACCATTTTACCCTCTTTTGATAATAAATAAAATACAAATAATTATAACAAAGTAAATTAAAAGAATTAAATAATAATATTATTAAAAGAATTAAAAAAAACAAACTACATATCTTATCATTACATCTCCACTCGTCTTATTAAAACAATTCATCTTTCATCTTAGACCATGTACAACGCACCGACACGCATCACACACCGCGCACCGCGAATCGTTAAATAGCAGTTCGGCATCGCGGGTCACGCGCTGTGGAGCGCGTTATCTGTGGTCACGAACCGCGACCCGGGAACTGCTATTCCGGTTCATGAGTCGTTGGTTGTGCGTCAGCCACTTACACCGCGACACGTGGCCTCCTGTTGTTTTTTTCAAAAAAAGTACGATCCACTCAGATTTAAAATTAAATCAGATTTAAATTAAATATGACGATCCACTCACAACCTGCATCCCAACACGAGCC
>JAYMSV010002958.1:0-10418 GCA_036897745.1 Erodium moschatum | reverse complement strand
GGACGTCTCTATGCTCGGGAGCAGGAGTGCGTTGGGATTAGATGTATTAGGATAGTGACGGAATTTGTTAAGACTTGACTTTTACTTTCGTTTGTTTGGGCATGGGACCCTTGTCACTATTTTCATCACTATTATCCAGTACTTTTGTTGAACTTTAAGTTTATCTTTTGAATTATTATTTTATTCGTCGATTCATATCTAGTAGCGGTCCATGTCCGTGATTATCGGACTTGGGACGTTACAGGAAGCACGTTAAAAAGGGTATGCTAAAACCCCGTGTTCAAGAACTTGTAAAGCTATTGTTGTTTGTTCTTGAATTGAATGATGTCGAAGTCAAGAACAAGTTGGGGTCTTTAATTGCTAATGTTATAGTGGTTCTTCTTTGGTTGGGTGTTGGCAGCAACATAGACAAATCAAGACTTGGTCTTGATTAATATACATGAGAAGTCAAATATTGATTCTTGAATGATGACCATGGTATATCAAGAGCTTGTGGATTGTCTTGGTGTGGTCTCTAATGTTCTCTTTGAAGCTTGACAATAGCAAAAGGAATAGTAGAGCTTTGGACTACATTACAGCAGTAAAAATACAAGCATTTTGAGTTCTTCATAGCAAGGTAGTTATTTCCTTGTGTCTCCAATTTTATTGTATTGAGGAATAGAGAGTTGTATTTATAATCTCTCTCGGATTATTTCTCGGCTAATACAAGAGCTCGCCGTTGTCCCGTGGATGTAGGCACATTGTCGAACCACGTATATTGTTTCTCTGTTTACTTTTCTGCTCTTTAAATATTGTTCGGTGTTATCCGCCTATCAGACATTCACAATTTTCAAATGGGTCTTGGGATCGGGAGTTGGAAAAGTAGGATATTGGTGATCGTTAGAAATTGAATCGCATCGGTTCACTTCTATGAATCCATAGATTTCAAGGTGAATCTTTTATTCGTTTTCGGATATTAGATTTACTACAAGAGAACCTTCCAGGACAGTGATCGTCCGTTATTACACTATCATTTAGCTTGAACAATTTGGTCTCTCTGTCTTAACTGGTGGGGTATTACTTGGGTTATACCTGTTGATGTTATTAGATTGCTCCTCATCTCTCGGAAGGATTTATGTCCTCCTACATCTAACAAGCAATGTTCCCATGTAACTTCTATCATCTCGTGGTACATTTTGATTTGCAAGAACAATGCTATCTTCAACAATGTCCTTGATTCTACTTCGGTGATTTTCTGCAAAATTTAGAGTTATACTTACAATCTGGAGTGCTCCAAGTCTAAGTTTCCAACATGTTACAATCGTCATCACCATTCGTTGTCGTGTGTCGTGCATCGGATTTTGAAATGAAGAAACGAAAAGGACAACTTAGAGAAAATTAGTGAAGTTAGATTGTTTTGAAGAACATGTGAGTACATAGGGTTAGGTTAGCTTTTTTTGTTTTATAGACTTATTTCCGAGTTATTTATCAAACAAAATAATTTGGACTTGTTATCAAATATCCGACCATATGACATTCATATGACCATTTTCTTGTCGTGATAAAAATACGACCATACACTCATAAATAACAAATTATAGGTACAGACTACCAAAATTAGATCTTTGATGGTCAAGAAAAAAATTAACCACTAAGCTAAGTATTTATTAAATGTTTTATTAAGTAATGTGGTCAGATCAGATTTCCATAATGGATAAGTGTTCCGGTAAAAACATGAAAGTGGCAATGGCATGGAAGAAGGATGTGTTGCGTGGGAAATGAGGCATGACAATCAATTTTTTAACATTAATTAATAGTTGCTTGTCGTCTTGCGGTTTTAATCAATTCTATGAAGTGAATAAATAATTTAGACTAATAATATGAAAAGAAAGACGAACTATATTTATATTATAAGGTAAAGAAATGAGAGAGAGTGTGAATGTGATGGTATATGGAACCAATCAACCACCCATCATCCCATCTGTTCTTCATCATCATTATCCCATAATTGCCCCTTCCTACCCCCCCAGTGGTCCCTCTCCAATCAAATCCAGCCACCTGTCAGAGCCCACGTGGTGTTGTCCCCTGGGCTTTGCATTTAATGCCGTCACGTGCAGCGTGCGATCGTAGCCGTCGATTCCTTTGACTATCCCAAATATACAAGGGTCCACGTCACGGCGATTAATTGTGTTTTTTCTTCTCCTCGTTACTCGGGCTCGGTTGCCGACCCGACGCTCCCGCTGACACCGACATGTCCGTTGAACGGACGGCTGAGACCGCCGTCTTCCCCGTGACGTGCTTCACGGAACAAAACTTTATACATCCTCAAACTTACAAACAAAACTTTGCTTGTAATTACAATTTACAACGGCCGAGAAATTAATATATTAGTTTCGATAAATTGCTCTCAACCATCGAGTTTGATATCCCCGAAACAAACACAGACACAGTCAACAAAATTACGACAAAGTGTCTAGAGACCAAACCAAACATCCTACTACAATCTAAGGTTCCTAAGAGATAACCAAACACTCTGGTAGGCCCTGTAATAACTTTATCGTTTTTACTGAAACCAATATTTGTATGTACTTACAATGAAATCATACTCAATTAATATGGTTTTTACAGTAAAAAAATATCATAAGGTTTTACAGTGAATCAAATGTGCAATTAGTAGAAAAAAAGGGAAAGGGATTTACTTAATAGAGCTATTACAAGTAGAGTGTTAGTAAATTAGATTAGACAAAAGATGGAGAAAAGTGAAGTAAATCTAGCATTAACAGTGTGTTTTGTCTAATTTTGGAACATCTCATCTGCCACTGCCACCCTTAAAAACTGTGTTTACTGTTTTCTTCTTCTTATTTCTTTATGTTATTATTACAGATACAGATACATCTCTTTCTACTTATATAATATATGTGCTTGTAGTGAGGATTGTATTGTATTTGTGGGCTATCTATTTATGAGTAGCTAGGTAGGGTTTTCATTTGAAAGAAAAGAAAAGAGTTGGTGTTGAGGGGAATGTTGGCTGGCTCGAGGCTTTCATTGGCAGCTCAACGTTGTTCGTTCTCATCATCAACAACAACAACATGCATGTAAGGCTTCGGACCAGGCTTCATTCCCCTCAAAACATCTCTCTATATATATATATACCTGAGGGCTGAGAGTGAGAGTGAGAGTGAGAGTGAGAGTGAGACCACCACCAATTCTTGAGCTTGTGAGGAATTAATGTTGTTTGGCTCGAGCTCATATATTATATATATGGATCCATTTTCTGGGTTTTGTTTGGTTTCCCTGGAAATTCAGATTGGTCGGTTGCTGTAGCTACTAGCTAACTAGTTATGTCTTATATATATATATATGATTCTCGGACCAGGCTTCATTCCCCCCAACCAACGTTCTTATGCTTGAATTAATATCATCAGTAAGTATACTTCATCTTCTTCATTTTTGTCTCCTCCACTCCACCTGAGCTGGTTCACTTTAATTACTTCAGATATTATTGAGACAGTTTGCTACATTTAATGTCTTTCCAGGCTTCCTCATCAGCAGCTCTATAGCTTTAGGCTTTAGCTAAGGGTGGTTGCTTCCTTTTCACAATCTTCAAAACAATATTGGATTATCTTAATCTCTCTCTCTCAGCCATTTCTCTATCACCTGCATCTTTTTCCTCAAACCCATATCAATCTAATGTTCATTCTCATGATGATATATCATATATGATACCTTTAACTCCACACCACTCACCAGATCAAAAGCCCTAGCTACCTAACTAGCCTTTCACTTCCCAATATAGTGTTCACCTACATCTAGGGTTTCATACAAACATCCCAACCTCAACCTCAACCTCACCTATCTCATTCATTCTTCTGTCCCTTTAATTCACCTTCCTTCTATCACTTACCATCAACTACATATACTGCTTTATCCATTTGTTAATTCTCTCCCTAAAGATAACAAGGAAGTACATGTATTCTTCTAGTACCAGAAATTGTATACTAATTCATTTCATCATGATCTTACACTTTATTTTATTCTAGAGTTGAATTAAACTCTTTCATGTAACACAAATCTTGATATGTAATAAGTGTTGACAAGAAAGGATAAATGATGTGTCAATTCATTGAAATGAAAATATAATATATATATATATAATACACTGGAACGATATCGTAAGAATATAAATGTTATTTATGTTTTTGAGTGACTGATGTGCCAAAATGAACTATTAATATAATCGTGTGGTGAAGCTGCTCAGACATGATCATGAATAATATGTTTGAATAATAAGAGAAACTTTTGGTTCGGAATAGTTTTATTTTCAAATGAGTATTTTAAATTTTATGTTTTTGTTATTTTGAAAAAGTATAATTTTTAGTGTTGTTTCCATCCATTTTTGGATGAAACATCGTCATCTGCTTCGCATATGATTTTATTTTCAAGAAAATATAAAAAAACACCCTTTTCATCTTGCCATGGATGAGAAAAATTCCTTCAAATCATCCAATATTGTCCTATTTCCGACTACCTCCAAGCTCTACCACTGAGTTCCATCATTCCCATGGTTGCATCTTGTTTGGTTGTTGTAGAGTTCAAATAATAATGATGGTTTAAGGGTCTTTTTTATCGTGGAGTTTTTGGTAATGCTACACAAAGGGGATTATTTGGGAGGGGATGGAGGGTCGTGATGAATCGGTGATGCCTGAGTTGATTTCTGATTATAATCGTCCAATGGTCGTTGTAGTTTCTAGCGAAGCTTAGGGTACTTGAAGGAATTAGTATGGGGATTGAAAATCAATGACATGATTTTGGAAATTTGACTGTCAGTAAGAGGTCTTATGTACTTTTTAGGTGTTTTGTAGGGAAGAGTAACGGAAAAGATTAAATTGAAAATACAAAATTTCAAGAATAACGAACAAAAAATTCAGGATATTCATCTAAAACTAATTTTTATTCAGGACAATGAACTGAAAATTTCCCAAATAATAATAAAAAATAATAATTTCTACACAATTAAGCAAATGTACCACTACAAATTAGACCATATATATATATAGTGGAGCCAAGGCCATCGTCAGCATGATATCAGTGATGATACAGTGGCAAATTAAAACAAAAAGAAAGAGGTTAAGAAGTAATAATGATAGCAATGATAATAGAAAGTATTGATGAGGCTTTTTAGGTTGTTGAAAAAACAGTTTCTATTCCGAGGAAAGCTCAGCTTCTTTGATCAGCATATTATTACTTGCAAGCTCTCTACCAGATCAGAGATATGGAGTGATCATGAAACAAATCTAGCTAAGCTACATTTGATACTTGAGAGAAAGATTTGTAATAATATAATACTAATACACCGTGTGTGTATGTACATTTATGTATTTACAAATATCAAGATTCAATAGTAAATGAAGGCTTAATTCTGGTGGCTTTCTATAAATCCTCGGGAAATGAAACCCACATTTTCCTACATACAGACACAGAGTGACCATAGATTCAGCTGAGCTGAGCTGAGCAGAAACTGTGTTGTTGTGTGTATCGTTGATGACAAAAAACCGTGCTTTTTTAAAAATAAAGCCACAGCCAAATCAAAAACCAAAACAAGGAAGCCACTGTTTTCTACCTTTTCCTCTGCTCAATACAATTTAAATAACAATGCATTGATTGTATCTATCCAAGGGTGTTTATGGACAGCTATCCGGTCCAACCCTTCCCTATTTGAATCCGTATGTGGAAAGTTGAGACCCGTTACCTGATCCGTAAACTGGGCCGGGGTAGTACACCTGTTCGAAGGCCAAACAGTTGGCTATGCGGGGATATCGGATGATCCGCAAATCTCCCTATCCTAATCCAATATCCGCCTAATAATTTGTGGATCTGGGTATTTTCTATCTGGTCCATAATACACAAATGTGTCTTATGCGGGCCTCAAACCGAACCAATTCTCGGACGGGTCGCTTGTATTTTGAACACTCCTAAGCTCACCAGCACTAGAGATAGAAATCAGTCTAAATGATTCAATTTTTGTCGATAATGCATGCCTTAACCAGCAAATATAGAACCAGCATATACATGGTATTATAGTTATCTCATTAAGCATCTTAGTAGAAAACAATTCAATACTAGGAAAGTAGGGAGTGCAGAGAAGATATTAGGTAAGTGTCAGGAGAAATAGATTACTTAGCCATTGATTTATATCATTGGAATAATTGCAAAATAAATATTTGATGCATTCACTTTTTATAAGTTGTAGCCTTCTGTCTTTGATAATTATAAAAAAAAAGTCTTGAATTTGTCTCTTTGTTGCACTTTGTGTAAATATATTTTAAAATGATAATTTTATCCTTAAAATTTGAACATTTATAAGCAAAATGTAAAAAACAAAAACAAAAACTAGAAATTTCACCTCTATTAATTTTCTTTTCTTTAAGCGTATAGAGGAACAAAATTCTAGATATTTTTTTTATTTTTTAGTTCTTATTTTTTCAAAGGATAAAATCATCATTTTAAAACAAATTTACACAACGTGCAACAAAAAGATATATTCATAATACTTTTTATAATAATCGAATTCAATTTACAAAGAAAAATGAATACCTCAAAGCAGTCTTTTCACAATTGTCCCTTCATCTTTCGATGGTAGACTTGTATAAGAGCTTATCAGTCAATGTTGGTGAGAAGCAAGAGAGGAAAAAAGGATGTAACTTGAGTAGCAAGTAATTAGTAGATAATGTATCATAGACGCAGATATATGATCTTGATTTGAATAATTAAAGAGATATAGCAATGGGTCCACTTTCTATAATGCATTTTTTGTATCCATTCTATTCCTATCCTACCAATCACTTTATCATTTCTGTTTACTGTTAGTTTCTGATTTTGTCTAATGTTCAAAACACCACACCTACACACCCCATACCTATAGTCCACTGCTCTATTCCATATACACAAACAAATTGATGGTCTCAAAACCAATAATGCTCTTTAAATATATGATCCTCTCTCCTATGACACATTTTCTCTGTGCTCATACATATTAAAAACTTATCTTGGTGCACTAGGGATTTAAAATGGCTGTCAATACACAAGTATTATATTATTATGGACATTATATTCCTAACTTCAATTTGCAACCTCTAATAAGAATTAATATCACCAATGCATTTCTACAGTGAAATATTCAAATATATATATATATAGTAGATAACAGTAATAATGTCCATGTGATTGTGGGGTACTTGTCTTCAGCTTCAGGTCAACTCATGTTTTTTGTCATTTAATTTGACAGTCCATGTATATTGTAAGAGCTACAGTGTAATGAACATGTCCGTTGTCCACAGTGCACCTTGGTGCTTTCCTATTTTAGTTTTATGTTTGTTGAAGTAGGAGAAAGTTGATAAATTGTTCTACACTAAATATATGAAACAAACTATGCATAAGAAACAAGCTATGAATTAGAAAAACTAGGACTGGGAAAGACATTCTAATAAGGTTTAAATTAATTCTTGTATCTAAGACTTTAAATGGATGGTTCAGATCTATTATTACCTGGCTCATCATCATAACCCACCATCTTCAATGCTCTGACTGTGGCTGCCCTTACTCTTGAAGTTGAGTGTTCACTAATCAATATACTTGTTAGCTTTAAAATAAGCCTGCAAAATGGAAAACACATGACATGATTTTCATAGCTACCCATTAAAATAAATCATTGATTAGATGTTTCCTTTTTCCAATAAAAAAATGATCCAGCAACCTGCAACAGATTATTGAACTAAAAATGAAAGGAAATGAATGGTCTCACTATCACATGAGAAAATTGAACCCAAAGTATCATTAATTCATGTAGCATGATTTTACAATCTATCCTATACGATATACCTGTGAATCTTGTAGAATTATCTCTCGTATTTTTATACAAATTTTCCTACATCCATGGAACTGGTAGAGAAATACAAAACACTCATACTCTTACAACCTTTTCCTATATCCATGGATCTTGAGAAATAAGTCTATAAGTCTCTTTTCTGTTCTCCTATAACTTTGTATCGAAAAGCAACTGCAAAAGGCAAAGCCGTGTATAGATTCATGTTAATTGACTGATCCCGAATTAGGGCGGGGTTAAAACAGAGCAGAATCGTGTTAATTGGATTAATTGTTAGAAATGAAGTGATAAGTGCTGGCCTGGAACCGGAATCAGGAGAGATGAAGGGCCATCTGCTGAAGTAGGACTTTCTTCTGGGATGCATTGATGATTCCCTTGCACTCGGCATCCACCAAAACATCTGACATGATTGCAGCTGCATGCCCAATTGGCTCCTCTGATGCCCTCCTCAACATGAAGACCTGATATTACCAGTCAATGAACCAAAAAATTATTTACTTTCCAGCAATTTGGAATATGGGGGAAATAAATTACATATCATGGGTTTTCACACAATTTAGAGTGCCAATTCTTCTCCAAAACTCTACCCCAAATTTTCCCAACAGAGAACAGCTAAATTTACAAAACAATATAATGCAAGACAACAAATACATAATTAAATGCTAAGTGGAGTGAAGGAGTTCATGCTGATGCAAGTGCCCAAGATCATAATCCAATTCAGTTGGCATATCACAAAAGTTTACGTAATATGTAAGCAATAATCAAGCACAATTCTACAGGGTATGGCATAATTCATCTGTACAAGTATTAAACCCCAGTCGCATGTTTTATGTTACAACAAACAAGTGTTTGTGGACATATTATCATGACGGGTGCATACATTAGAATTTAGATGCATGAGAGTTCATATATATGAGACCATACATACCTGCCCACGATGTATTATTTCTATGCAACCAGGTTGCTGAATAAATGGCTCTCCATCTATTTGAACCGGAAAAGGACTGGATGCGTGTATTTTAATGACTTTCCCTTGAGCTAGCCTCCTGGCATGAGAAAGTCCCACCTATATGGCAGAATATGCACTTTGTTAAATGAATAATTTTATATGTATGTGGTGATAAATAGGTACCCAACCGAGGAATGGAATACCCATATTAGAACTGGCAGGGTATAGAAGCAGGAGATAACTGGATAGGTGACAGGTGGGGTATGGGTGAGGTTGATTAGGGTATGGATAAGGGTACGGTAAAACCCTTCCCCGAACCATAGCAATCCCTAGCAATCAAGAGCTTTGCCACTTGAAACAAATGCATCTAACTTCTATCATACACAACAGTTGATAGCAAATATTTTATGATATTACAATTGGTTAATTACTAAATGTCTTCAGATGCAGTTAATCCTAGATTATCATTCCAACCACTCCAGACCAGAATTAAAAAAGCAGCAGCTAAGCACTTTATTATGCATCATTTTTTAGGTTGTGTTATCTTTATTAATCAACCCATTGTTATTTATCAGCCAAAAACAATGTATTAAAATAATGAGATCCGAAAAGAGAGCAACAAACTCTATGCCATGAAACATTAAAAGAGAGAAAAGAGAGTATTGCCACAAACTATCTCATACCTGAAGTTTCCCGAGATGCCATGCCCCACATATGCATACAACTTCAAGTATTTTGTCATGCATGGACTGGAGAATAAACTCGTCATCATGCTCATAGTCGTTTTGCCACAGATCAACTCCGCCCATGTAGCTACCAATGTTAAGCACAATTAAACCCTCAGAACCCTGAGGAGAAACAAGATCAGAGAGGGAGCAGATATTAATGCGTGTGTGAATGGACAAAGAGCATAATCTGTGGTACCTTTGGTATCTCAATGTATTTCCCATCTACTTCAAGCCAGACTTGCCATGGCAAGTCAGCACAAGTTCTGTCCATTATATCTTTGGCACCTTCTTTGGCATATCGCAACTTATTCACAAACTGTAAATGAAATGCCAAAACCAAGTGAATAAATAAAAAAGGATTCAAGATATCAAAAAAAAAAAAAATCAATGTCATCTTGTATTGAGACTACACAAACTCAGACTTTCATCAGTATTGTGTACCACCACTCTAGTCATCGTCCGCCCTGGATATAGAAGGCTTTTGACGTAAAATCATCAACCAATTATATTGTTTCGAACTCTAAACTTTTATCCAAAGAAAGACAAAAAACGGTGAACGAAGCCCAATCCAATGAAGGCATATAAAGGATTAATTGCCAAAACCTACCCTAAAGTATTGTCCATGGCCGAAAAAAGCCCTTATCTTTTGTCCACGCTTTTAAGTTGCACAAACTATTGTCCACCGCCATTTGTCAGAAGAATGTAGTTGCCCACAAACTACTGAATGCATTATGAATTGCCCACAAGCTATTGAATGCATTATAAATTGCCCACATATCTATTGACTACATTATGAATTGCCACAAATCTACTGTAAAATGACGTGTTATCATAAATAATAAGCCAAAGTTGTAATCCCCTTTTTCCTCACAGACAACGG
>JAYMSV010002957.1:0-10419 GCA_036897745.1 Erodium moschatum | reverse complement strand
TTTGTTTTGTTAGAAACTCCCAAAGAAAGCTAACCGTAACGTCGGCTTAGCGTTTTGGGTCCCGGAAAGGTCAACTCTCTCCAGTTTTCACCGGTTCGATTGGAGGTGGTTCTTACAGTTTGAATTAACATAAGTCCTTAGAGTACCTGAATTCGCTGTCATATGGGATGAAGTACCAGTGTCCATGTACCATTGAGCATCAAGTGGTTGTTGTATAGAAATATTCGCCATAGTCGTGGATATGTCTATGGGAACAACTACATTGGCATGAGATTGACCGAGAGGACAAGCCCAAACTAGTTGTTGTCTGGCCCAATATCAAGGTGGCTGATTGGCCCAAACCGACGACCCATTCCAAGACATTTGTTGAGGTTGTTGTCCATTTCAGTACGCTGGAGGAGCATACCAATTCGTTTGCTGAGCTTTCCAACCATGGGTAGGTGTCATAGGAACACTCCGATTACCCCCACGGTTACCTTTGCTTAGATTATTTTGATCCCGAGAATTAAGACGACAACGAGAGTTCCCACGAGAGAGAGCCTTGTCTGTACCATCCTTAGCAGAATGGCCAGATCATTGAAGATATAGGGCCGAATTGGACGAAACAGCTCCCGAAGCATCTTGCTTCATTTTGCGAGTTTCCTCCAAAACTAGCTTAGAACGAGCCTCAAAAAAGGGTGGGAGCGGGTCGCTCTGTTGAATAATAGTGGCCACATTATCGTAGTCCTCCGATAGTCCCGCAACCAAATGAAGAACAAGTCAATTGTTGGACACCGGAGTCCCCATATCAGATAATTGATCTACAGCAGTTTTCAATTCTTGGAAAAAGCTCAATACATTAGAAAAATTATCCAATTTAGTTGCAAAAAATTGATGTTCGAGGTAGACAGTACGAGAATGTTTATTACGCTAAAAAATGAGCTTGAGAGCGTTCCAAGCTCGGGCAACTGTATTATTTGGGGTAATTATAGTCTACAGGAGGTCATTAGAGATCGTACGCAGATCCATTGAAGGACTGTAGGTTGTAGCATCAAGATGATCCCATATGTCAGTTGGGATGTCCGAGCGAGAATCATACGATTCCGGAGAGGAAGTTGCAGAACCCGGTGGTGGAGAGGCAACATCTTGTGGAGGGACGGTAGTCGGTGCCGAAGTTGCAGTGGTTGTCCCTCATGGCCTTTGTGGATGTGGTAGAGGATGTCTCCGTCAAAACCAACGGAGCAGCAACGACGGAGTAACCTAAGCCGGAGCTTGTTGTTGAAGTGGCGTAGGGCAGAATGTGAATAAGAACACGAAATACTCGACGGTAAATTTTGAATAATTCAGTCCAAAAGAAGTATTGGCCCTTGTCCACTTGTAACGTGATGGGAATGAATCTTCTAATGTTAGAAACTGTCAAGGCATAGGATTTGTCATGGCTTGCGTGAAGACCAGAAAATGATGGGCGGTGAAAGACGTGAGAAAATAAAGAAAAAGATAAAATAAAAAGAGGTTCAGTCTATGCGTATATGTATACATCTTATGGATAACATAAATACATTCAAACTATAAATCAATCTATCCAAGTTTGATTACATTCAAACTCTGCCTGAGATAACTGCCATTATCTCTAACAATTATCATGGACCACCCTCGCAAAATCCTAATAGTACCGGTCAGACGTATGGTTTAACAAATTAAAAAATTTATTTGCAATCAGGAGATCAGATAAATTCTATTTTTTGAAAATAAGCATGTGGGACACACGAGCCTAGAATATTAAAAGGAAATATAATAATAGAATAAAAAGCATGGCAGACCGCAGCGATCGTAGTAGTAGCATCTCCTTCCCAGCTCGCCTCTGCACAATTCACTGTCTCCATTTACGTCCGATTCAACCACCCTCAAACCCTACCTCCTACCCCTCTAGACCCAAACGCTTTCTTCCTTCTTCGTCTTCTCATCTAGATCGTCCACCGATATGGGTACCGGAATTTCGAAATCGATCTTTACGTGAATTCATTTTCTCTGTTGATTTTGATTTGGTTGAGTTTTAAGATTTTCATTTCTGGTTTTTGGTCGATCTCAGCTGCTGAGAACCCTTTCAATAACATTTTGCGGACTCTGGAGAAGCCTGGAGGAGCTGAATTCGGAAAGTATTATAGCCTGCCTGCTCTCAATGATCCCAGAATCGGTACCGTATTGTAGCACTTTCTTTTTAACCCTTCTGTTTGGTTGCCTGGAAAGTGATGGAAATTGACAAGTTCGAGCTCTGTGCTCTTATGCTGTTTTTTTTTGTTTGCACTAAAGTGGGAATATATCTGATAAAGTGTTGTATTGGACAAAAGAACGAAAAAAATCGATTCTATTTGACATATTCTTGGCATCCAAACAGCTCATTATTGATTTGGTCATCCAGTGAATTGATTCGATGTGGTGCCTGTGCATGTATTTCAGATAAGCTGCCTTACTCTATCAGGATCCTACTTGAATCAGCTATTCGTAACTGTGATGAGTTCCAAGTTAAGGCCAAGGATGTTGAGAAGATCATTGACTGGGAAAACACCTCCCCCAAGATGGTTGAAATACCTTTCAAACCAGCCAGAGTACTTCTTCAGGTGAAGTGTTTTTAGCTTTCAAGCTGGGAGGGCAATGTATGCTGGTGTTCTTATTACAATGTTGTTATTCCACTTCAGGATTTTACCGGGGTACCAGCTGTTGTTGATCTTGCTTGCATGCGTGATGCCATGAATCAGCTTGGTGGTGATTCTAATAAAATTAACCCATTGGTAAGTACGGTTGAAATAGCTTGACGTGTAACCATTTGTTGTTTTGACTATTTCTTAGGCTCTCTAGGAAACTCTATTTCATAGAGAGATGTGTCTTCACATTGCAAGTTTTCATGTATGAATTTATTTCAGTTCGCTGGCATTTGCAGGTTCCAGTTGATCTTGTAATTGACCACTCAGTTCAAGTCGATGTGGCAAGGTCGGAAAATGCTGTGCAGGCAAACATGGAATTTGAGTTCAAAAGAAACAAAGAAAGATTTGCTTTCCTCAAATGGGGGTCAAATGCATTTAACAACATGCTTGTTGTTCCTCCTGGATCTGGAATAGTCCACCAGGTCAATCAACAGCTCTTGTTCTTCTAGCTAGCCATTCACTTCAGTGGATACAAGTGTTCAGTTGTAAATTGAACTTGGTTATTTGTGACTCTGTATTTGCTTTGTTGTTACTGAAATTTATGCTTTCTTGCATCAGCGTATTGAGAAGTTTTATAATGTGATCTCCAGGTCAATCTAGAATATCTGGGCCGGGTTGTGTTCAACACTAATGGCATGATTTACCCCGACAGTGTTGTTGGAACTGATTCACACACAACTATGATAGATGGATTGGGTGTTGCTGGCTGGGGAGTAGGCGGAATAGAAGCAGAAGCTGCTATGCTTGGCCAGGTAGTTGTTTGGCTGTCAAACTCTGTATTTACTTCTTGGAACTAGATAATGGTATTTTAGGATAATTCTTTTTATGGAAATACAAGTGTGCAAATGTGTGAATACAAATTTTATATATCTACCCATCTGTATTGTCATTGAGCGGTAATACAACAATACTCACTCTTTCTTACTTCGAATGCAGCCAATGAGCATGGTCTTACCTGGTGTGGTTGGCTTTAAATTATTGGGTAAACTCAGAGATGGTGTGACAGCAACTGATTTGGTTTTGACAGTAACTCAAATGCTGAGAAGCCATGGTGTTGTTGGCAAGTTTGTGGAATTTTATGGTAAATATGATCCAACCTTTGTTGTAGGATTCATATTAGTGAATCTTATATTTTCAGCATGACTTGCTGATTTATCCTACTTATATATAAATGTTGACGTTACATTTCTATGCAGGGGAAGGCATGAGTGAACTTTCATTGGCAGATCGTGCCACTATTGCCAACATGTCTCCAGAGTATGGTGCAACTATGGGATTCTTCCCTGTGGATCGCGTCACTTTGCAATATCTAAAACTTACTGGAAGAAGTGATGACACTGTGAGGAACCTTTAAAATATTTTCCTTTATTTTAGCCATTCCAATCCATTGTTATTGCTGACCTGTATATTTCCATGTAGATTACCATGATAGAATCCTACTTACGAGCTAATAAAATGTTTGTGGACTACAATGAGGTAATTCATGAACACCCTATCGATTGTTTTTCAACAATAAGCTCTCATTATGATTTGGCAGACTGATTAACTTTTACCTAAGCAGCCCCAGATTGAGAAAGTGTACTCTTCCTCTCTGGAACTAAATCTCGAGGATGTGGAACCCTGTATGTCAGGGCCAAAGAGGTACATTTACTAGATATGTTATGATTCCTGTGTGAATGCTTGAAGTTCAATTTGGGCAGCTCAAATGTTTCATGTTGCGCCTCTTACAATAACATTCTGTGCAGGCCACATGATAGAGTTCCTTTGAAACAAATGAAGGCAGATTGGCATGCTTGTTTAGACAACAAAGTTGGGTTTAAGGTAATAATCTTTGCAAACTTGTAAAAGTTGGAGCCCATGATTCCAATAGAGTATTGCCTTCAGTTTAGTTTGGTCGTTTGAGAACGACTGTCATTATGGTTCCTTACTACTTGTTTGTGTATTTTAATTCCGTGATATTGCAGGGTTTCGCTGTACCGAAGGAATCTCAGGCCAAAGCTGCAGATTTTTCTTTTAATGGGATCCCAACTCAGCTTAGGCATGGAGATGTTGTTATAGCTGCTATCACTAGTTGCACAAATACTTCAAATCCCAGTGTAATGCTTGGGGCTGCTTTGGTTGCAAAGAAAGCTTGTGATTTAGGATTGGAGGTTGTCTCTTTTTTTAGTTTCAATTTCCCGGCAACTTATATCAATGAGAATAGCTAATAAATGTACAATGTTGTTAGCAACATGAAATCTAGAGTCACTAGATGTGTAATTATGTTAAAGTTATATTTTGAAGAAGAAAAGCCTACAGCCGCTTAATTGTCCCGATCTGCTGGTGAGGTGATATTTGCATGTATAAAGCATAGCTTTAGAGAATGCATGCAAAAGCTTTGTAGTAGGGTTGGCCTAGTGGTCAAGTGAGCACTCACCTCATAATAGACCAGATGTTCAAATCCTCTAGTGGATACCTGCTTGAGGGACAGGTGGGGATATTATTTATTTTGTGGAGGGCATCCTTTGGTTGCAGTCTCATGGTAAATTATTGTTCTTATGTCTTTTCATAAACCAATCATTTTTAAACAGAAAAATATAAAGCTACTATTTCATTTTACATTATTGTCATGACATTATATTGTATGGAGTTTCAAATGGAAGCTTGTAAGACAAATCTTAGAGCAGGATGGTTATGACAGATCAAACTCTATGAACATTTAATTTTATTATTTTCATTGTATAGATTGATACTTACAGTTTGAAATTCATCTTTCATCAGGTGAAGCCATGGATCAAGACAAGTCTTGCTCCTGGTTCTGGGGCTGTAACCAAATACTTGCAAAAGAGGTACTCACCAAGAACTTACAATTTTAGTTTTTTTTTTAATGTAATATTCATTCTTTTCAGTTATAAATTGCAAAGCCATGTGTTTCTTATGTAGTGGCCTGCAGACGTATTTGAATCAGCTAGGGTTTAATATTGTTGGGTATGGTTGCACCACATGCATTGGTAATTCAGGAGATATTGATGAAGCTGTGGCATCAGCTATCACTGAAAGTGGTTAGTTTCTTCTTATGGTTTGGGGTTTCTTTTCATTAGAAATTTCATTGCGACATTTTTTCTTCTTCTTCTGCAAACATCTCCAGATATAGTTGCTGCAGCCGTATTATCTGGGAACAGGAATTTTGAGGGCCGTGTGCATCCTTTGACCAGGGCTAATTATCTTGCCTCTCCTCCCCTTGTGGTTGCCTATGCTCTTGCTGGCACGGTACACAATTTCAAAATCTGTACAATCAATGCATTTGTCATAATGTACTATACATATGCATGTACTGTATTACACTGAGTAGCATGTCACTGTGTTTCTGTTAAGCAAGTTTTGTAAACTGTTCATGTCATTATGGGATGATCATACAGGTGAACATCGATTTTGAAACAGAACCCATTGGGTTGGGACAAGGTGGAAAGGAGATATTCTTTAGAGACATTTGGCCATCAAATGAAGAAGTAGCAAATGTAAACCACCCAACTTTTGCTCAAGTATGACTTTTAAGCTATCAGAAGATTAAATAATCTTATTGATACTTCTTTCTCAAACTGTTGATAGGCCGTGCAATCAAGTGTGCTGCCTGATATGTTCAAGGCTACATATGAAGCAATCACCAAAGGAAATCCCATGTGGAATGAATTATCTGTATCTTCTACTACTCTCTATTCCTGGGACACCACATCGACTTATATACATGAACCACCTTACTTTAAAAGCATGATCATGTCTCCTCCTGGCGCACATGGAGTGAAGGATGCTTACTGCCTACTAAACTTTGGAGACAGTATCACGACCGATCACATATCACCAGCAGGTAGCATCCACAAAGACAGTCCTGCTGCCAAATACCTTATAGAACGTGGGGTTGATAGAAGAGACTTCAATTCTTATGGAAGTCGCCGTGGTAATGATGAGGTGATGGCAAGAGGCACCTTCGCTAATATTCGCATAGTCAACAAACTATTGAAAGGAGAGGTTGGGCCTAAAACAATTCATATTCCCAGCGGAGAGAAACTATCTGTGTTCGATGCTGCCATGGTAATTTCTTCTAAGCTCACTGTTCCTCCACATGCTATATATGACATACAATATTTATTTTGAACAATTAACCATTTGTGATTTCTACTCAATCGAATATAACTGCATATGATACTTCTCCTTTGGACTTGACTAAATTTCATTTAATTCACAGTAGCACTGCCATAATAACAAATGCATGAAGATATTTTAAGATTTTATAAATGTGAAGCCATGGCAGATCTAACTTACCATTAAAAAGTGTTTTACTTCACATTAATTTACATACTAGATGCACTAGCAGATCCAATATAGCTAGTCAATGTCACAGATATTATTTTATCTGATGTCCTGGTTTTAGAGAGGGATTTAACTTAGAGGGTGGACATAATGGATTCAAAGTTATCGTCTCTAGGGTTTAGCCCTCCCAGGATACCACACTGGCAAGAGTTTTGTGCACTGGCCACTTTTATTTGTTTATTGTGATTCAGTTTAAAAAATGCTTATGAAATTGTAACATCTTTCCTCTAAGAGATTTACCAGGCATTAGGTCTTGCCAGAGTTGAAACTATGTTCTCTCTCTATCTATAAATGCTTCATCAATTTTTTCCAGAGGTACAAAAACGAAGGGTATGATACCATCATTTTGGCTGGTGCTGAGTATGGGAGTGGAAGTTCTCGGGATTGGGCCGCAAAGGGTCCCAAGCTATTGGTACTGACTTTTTACGGGATCTTAGTTTATTTATGATTCCATGTTAGCTATATATGTATTTGTTATGGTAAGTGAATTGTAACTGGACTCAGGGTGTGAAAGCTGTCATAGCGAAGAGCTTTGAGCGAATCCACCGCAGTAACCTGGTAGGCATGGGTATTATTCCGCTGTGTTTCAAGGCAGGGGAGGATGCTGAGACTCTTGGACTGACTGGCCATGAACGTATCAGCATCGACCTTGCAAGCAACGTGAGTGAAATAAGACCTGGTCAAGATGTTACTGTTGCAACAGACAGTGGCAAGACATTCACATGTACAGTACGATTTGATACAGAGGTAAAGCAACTATTTAGTTGTCCATGTATCAATTTTCAAACTAACTTGTCAGAGCCATTTTGAACTAAGCAAGCTGTGCGTGAATGCAGGTGGAATTGGCTTATTTTGACCATGGAGGCATTCTGCAATATGTCATCAGAAACTTGATCAATGCGAAACATTGATCATTACAGGACAGATTGTCTAGATTATTTCCCATCTTTTTTTTCTTTTCGTCTAATAATCACATGTATCGAGGAAACATGAGATGTTGCATTGATTCTCTAAGCCGGGGCTAACTTCCATCGGACAGACGAATAAAAGAGTGGGGCAGCTAAGATGGAAAAACTTGAATGGTTTTCAAGGCTGTGTTTATTGTAATTGCAGTGTCTTAAGTATCTTCACAAGTTTCAGTACAGTTTCATCAAATTGGAATTCGTTATGCTCTCATGTTTGATCTACATGCAACTATCTCCGTTGTTACTGAGTTATGTATGTTTCAGAATGTATGTCCCTCCCCATTGACCAGTCTACCCTCTAAATTTGTGCTGTGAGTATACCAAAAGATTCTTCTTCAGTATGAATTAAAACCTGTTCAAAAAAAAAATTAAAACAGTTCATAAATTTAAAATTTAGCGGATGGAACCGCAGCTTCTTCAGTCTACTATTTTTGTTAGCAAATAGTTGAGAAATTTTGGAGGGAGAAAATAAGAGATCGGACGTAAGATTGGTTGTATAATTGTGATTACATAGATAATTTTGATACAATATTTTTCTGTAAGTTTCCATTGCCACAATCTCATGGCATGGTAAACAAGAAAATGTAGAAACTTCAAGAAAAATATTTGAGATCCATAATGCAGAAGACTAAGTGACTTATGGATTTCTTGATCCTCAAATAGATTGAACAGTTTACTTACAGAGTGACTTGTTTTTATCGAACAACCAAATCATATCATCATTTTTAAAGGCATTAGGACTAAAACTACAAGGGTTAATTACAAATAACCACCCCAAACTTGTCGTGTTTTATCGATTCTTACCCCAAACTTATTTTGTACCGGATCCATCCCCTGAACTTGCATGTCATAACGAGAAGTCCCTTCCGTCCAAAATTTCTATCCAATTTCTGTTAGTTTTGTTAAAATACCCAAAATGCCCTTAGTTTACAACCATAAATCCAACCACTATCTTCCAAATAATTACCAAAATGCCATTAGTTATTTACGAAAATACCATTATAACTAATTCTTTTATTAATTAAATTATAACATTTAAAACCTAAACCTTCTTTACACATTCATCTTCTTTCTAAAACCTAAACCTTCTTTACACATTCATCTTCTTAGTTGTTCCTCCCTCCATCGATGCTCCCTTCGCTGCTTCTTCCTCAACCGCTCCTCCTCCCTCCGCGATGCTTCATCTTCCAGATCTGAGAGGTCTAGCCGATTTGAGGTCGAACTAATTCTGGGAGAAGATAAAACAAACAAGCGAAAGGGAAAGTGATGTTGGAGATGAAGGCTGACGAAGCTTCAGGAGATTTGAGGGTTTTGTTCGATTTGATTTTTTTGGGTTTTTGTTGGAGTTGGTTTCAGAAGATTTGGGGGTTTTGCTCGAGCCTCCTCCTCTATCCCTCTCTCTCTACGCAGTAGGCCGACCGTGAGGAGTCTTGGTTTTTAATTTGTATTTTTTGATTGTTATTAATTTGTATTTTTGCTTGAAACCGATACGTTGTTAATTTGTATTTCTGGGTAGATTCAAAAATCAAAATCCACAGTAATTTGAACTTGTGCCTCGTCTGTTTAGATCTGTCAAAATGTCAAAAGGCAATCTGTAAGAATTTGAAAAAACAGTCTAGAAGATCTGTTTTAGTTCGTATATGATGGTTTGATTTGGTTTTGAACGATCAAAGTTCACTTTGAATTGGATTTGGTATTATTTAAATATCTATGGCAATTATTTAAAAAAAAATAAGTAAACAAGGTATTTAGTTAAGAAAACCAAATTTATGAAAATTTTGTTTTAAATTTATAATCAATTTCTGGAAAAAATTAAAAATAGAAAAAGTAAAACTGATTTTTGAAAAATAAAGTTGATTTAATATTGGTTTTAGAAAATGAAAGAAAAAACAAAATGGTAGGATTGTGTAATATTCAAGGTAGTTGAGGGTATTTTTGACATTTAACAAGAACTTGACTGATGGAGTTGGACGGAAGGGCCTCATCGTTACTAAACGTAAATTCGGGATATGTATCGGTTAAAAAAATGTTTGAAATAATATTATGTTAATCGCGACAAGTTTGAGGTGCTAGTTTGTGTTTTCCACTAACTATTTTAATCTATTACTCTATTTTCTTTTGGTTAAATAATATGATGACAAAAATAATGTAATGAATATGTCTGACATTTTGATTTGACGCAGAGGCAGGCACAAGTAAACATGCATCATATCAATATTTTGTCTTCTCAAGAAGACTATTTATTACTCTTTTTTTAATTTTTAAACTTCTCATCATCACGTTTATCTTTTTTCCCTATAATTTACTCATTTATTATTATTTCTTTTTTTCCCCAGAAAATTATGTCATTTATCTCCACTATAAGAGCACCCACAACGTCACCGTCGGCTGCTGCGGTGAGTAATAAAAAATTATTTTTTTTGCCT